>QRFJ01004084.1:25478-86224 GCA_006176705.1 Cocos nucifera | reverse complement strand
CAAGTTAGGAAAGGTTGTCTTATTTTTGTAAGATATTAACATGCCATTTTTGATCACCTGCATTTCTGTTTCTTTGACTTTGGTCAAAAAGTCTACATTTGACTGGGTCAAATATTGACCATTGACACTTTGACTTTTGACCACATGTCATGCACCTATTGGAGAGCTGGTGGGGGCCTGTCCCCCTACTAGAACCTAGCAAGGAGGAGGGCGCATGCCATCCTAGGCATGTGTCCAAGTTGGAGGCGCCTAGGAGTCCCTGTTGGATAGGGACTCCATCTCCTTTTTGGATTCCAATTAGAGTTCTCCTAAGAACCAACTTTGACTGGTCTTAGGTGCCCTCTAAGGAGGAATCAAGGGGACTCTATTCCCACCAATCAGATTTAGATCTAATTTCACAAAGGGTTGTGATTGGTTGGGAAGAAGAGGAGTTGGATCACGCTTAGTCTATAAATAAGACCCTGCACCCAACTCAAATAGATATAGATGATTAGAATCACAATTCTCCATGCCCCAAGGCTGCCTCTCCCCTCTTCCTCCATGCCAAACCACCTTCTCCCTCTCCTCTCCACATCCAAAAGGGTTTTGGACCTTAGTTGGTGCAATCTAGACAAGAGAAAGGTGAGTAAAAGCTAGAAGGCTGCGCTGCTGCAAAGGACGACTGCTGATCTTCAAAAGGAGTTTTGAAGATCCACCAAATCAGATCCAGATCTAATTTTTGGAGATGTGATAGAGAAAAAGAGGATCTTCAGATCCAATCCAAGTGGATACCGGTAGAGGCCAGGCACTTGCGTGGCTAGATCCAGAACCTTCCACTGCATATAGGATCATCAACGGGTAATAGGATTACCCATATCAAGGTAAGTTAAATCTGATTTAATTTATCTAATTTTATTTTGATTTCTAGAATAATAATAATCAGATCTAAAATATATCAAGATCTGATTGAGATTAAGAGAAAAATTTTTGAAATATATCTCTTGATCTGATCAGACCTGAACGAACCTGGATCAGGAAATCAGGATTTCCCTTCAACTGGTATCAGAGCTAAGGTTCTAAAAAGTTGTTTAGATCTGATTTTAAAATTTATTTTAATCAGAAAATAAATTGATTTTCAGATGTCACATGAGATGTGATCAGATCTAAAATTAGAAAAAATTAAAATTAAATAATTAGGATGTAAGAGTAGAAAATATGCATGACTAGTTCTAAAATAGAATAGTTCTATAGAATAGTCTTGCATATTTTCAATTTAATTTGATTAAATCATATTTTAGATCTATTTATTTATTATTTTGATATATAATGGTTAAATAACATCTAAAAAATTAGCAAATAAAATTATTTAATTTAAACACCATAATGAGATAATGATTGATGCCTGTCTAGACTAGTTGTAGAATAGTTCTCACATAATTATCTAGATTAGAATTTATTTTGATTAGATCAATTAAATATAAATTTTTTTTAGATTATTATGAGATAATTTAGAATCGAAAAACATGCATGATATCCGATAAACATGATATGTATGAAAATATGCCTGTTCCTAATTATATATGGATATATGATATAGATCTAAAACTGTTTTGTAGTATTGCATGTTTCCTGATTAAAGGCATTCCTTCTTGGCCGTCCGATCATTAAGAATGAAGAAGGGTTTAAAGGCCTCTCTTCCCTTCGATGGGATGTTCTTATGATGGTGTAGGGGTGCTGCATGTTCGTCCTTAATCAGAAAGCTAAAACTTACTTTCTACAAAAACCCTAGCATCCTGAAACCCTAGGATTTATTTATACATATTTTGTTTATGAACACTACTTAATTAAAAATTAGATTATGGAATATCAATTAGATCTAAAATTAAGAATTTTAGATCTAAAGAACATATTCATTAATACTCCGGTTTGGGTTTGATAGCTTAATTAATGGTCTAAAGCGGTTTGATCAAACCAAATTAACATTGCGTTAGATGGATCACAATGCTTAAATTGACCAGTTCCCTATAGGATTAAGTCTGGTGTCAAAGCAATAGAGTCAGCGATCAAGCAAGACCTAAATTTAGGCTCAGAGGTTATAGTCTGGAATTTGTAGGCTAACTTAATTGGTTTATGGTTTCAACAATTTGGTGTCTAAGGTTAATGTTTGGCACATACGACGATTGGTTTTATAATGAAGCTACTCGACCTGAATTGCGTTCTTGTATGAGTTAATGTATAATTCCTGTCCACCGACTCACTTAATCTGGCCATATCTATTTGACAATTGTCTGATCTAGGTGTCAAATAATTCCCGAGCTAGACCATTGCCTACTAGGTTAGTTATAAATTGTTTATGACTATGACAAGTCAGTATAATGCAGACCTAAATCAATTCCTCCCTAAGAAAAAGATTAAGTCTACGGTCTTTCCACCATTGTGAGATGTGCGAGGCCCTTCCCGGGGTTGATGTTTCTCGTTGGAGTACAATGGCTCAGTTGCACCGAGAGAGATGCAACCATGTCTATTAGGCCATTGTGATGCTATGGCGTGGAGGTAATGAGTGGGCTCAATATTCTGGATATGGTGAGAGACTCAATTAGGAACCCAGTCTATGACAATGGTGGTCTGACTTAACTAAGGAGTGGATTCATAATTTTGGATTTAAGTGAGATCATGAATTAGAGACCAAGTTTGGGGTGCAACCATGATTAAGAGAATCAATTGAACAAGAAGTTGTTTCACTTCATTGGCTAATCCCATCACAAATAACTGTTAGGTGAAGGTGAATGGTCAGTTGGGGCGTGAGGACCGCCACCATCATTAAAAATCATTAATCATGAGGATTTTTTGCAATCTCTACAGAGGAGTGTAGGGATCCAAGAAAATAGTGGGAGCTAATTTGTTAATAAATAAAAATCCTAAACAAATTGGTCAAGTCATATTACAATATCTAACAGATCTTTTGACTCTCTACAGGAAAATGCTGCGTCCAACCCCCATTGGCATGTATCCTGGACACACATTTTAGACTTACGGACCCAATTATTTAAAGATTAGTCAGGAAACTATAAAATAGTTTTGGTTCTGAGTAAGTTAATCCATGTACTGGACCAGGACCATCCCACCTTACCATCCCATCCATCCTATGAACAGAGAGCGTCTCGAGAGAAAATGATAGACGAAGATAATAAGACCAAGATATACATGTTGGGCTTGATGGTCTGATGAGCTCCAGCACCCAACATGAAGATATTATAGGAACTGCTCGCCAATGTTGGCTCACCATGGCAGGAGATGTTTTTGGTGAACAGAGTTGCGCGCCAAATTCAATCATGAAACAACTTTTTAAGGGCTAAGATGCATGATGGGCAGTAGACCAGATCATGTCTAATGATGATCAAGGGACTTGGAAGAGCTTGAGAAGCTCGATGTGTAAGTTTGGACTTGGATTGCAGAACGATGTTATTCTGCAATCCTTGACTGATGCATAATGGCCAAATTAATCATGAATCCACATGCATAAACTTTCAAAATTTCTTGGCCAAATTAATGAATATGCTGGTCACCAACTGAGCTTTTTGTGAAAGGTTCTAAGGCTCGTTCTTGCTTAATGGAACGAACTTCTTCCAAAAGAAAGTCTTATGAGAAGGAAAAAGAAGTCTGCAAAAAGCCAGAAGGCGGAAGGAGCAAAAAAAGAAGAAGGCCAGAGCCGAAGATGAAAGCCTGCTGGCATAGAAATATTTCCATTGCATAACAGCGATGGCATTGAAACAGAACTAGCCCGACCTTACCTTGGCCACACCTGAAGATAAGAAGGAAGGTCCTTCTTGGAGACGTGATGCTCGATATTTGAGTGCTACGAGTCTAAACCTTACAGTTTTCTTCTACATCACGTTGGGTGCTTGACTCTGTTCTAGTGCTCATCTTCTGCACTCCTGCAGGGTCTTGGAGATAGCAGGAGGTGGGATGGAGACATGATCCTACGCATTGATAATGGCAGCAAGAGTTGCTTGGCAGTAGCCATGGAACAACTCGCTCTTGTTCGTATTACCGTGGCGTGGTTTATGACTTAGTTTAAAAGACTGTTATTATGTGCCTTCTAGCTAGCAGGATTTGATATTCTATTTCATGCCTAGTACTAGAAGGGCTATGTGAGTTAACCTTCTTTAAGGACCATTGTAACATTCTTTATGAAAAGAAAATAAAAATTTGCATAATGGTTTCACTTATTAATGGTCTTTATTCAGACATTATGATGTACCTGTTTTTAACTATCGCAGCAAAAACTATGAATGCCTTAAATAGACCTGGGATGTCAAATGCATAAGGTATTTTAGGCACTGAGATTAGTGGCATATAGACAAAGATGGATCAACAAATTGAGAAAATGGCGCTATTAGTCCATTGACTCTTCCGAGTCAATATCGCAACTTGTGAATCTGTCTACTTGGACAACCTCCAGTCAGACCATATGAAGAGCTCTGATTGAGCACAAACTTCTTTGGCTCAGTCAGGACAACTTATTTATGATATTAAAAGAAGAACGTTAGGTTCAATCGAGTGCTAGCACGATTTCCTTGAACCTAATTGAATCTCATTCAGATCAATTTGAATTGGATCAGCTCAATTGATGATCACCAAATTCAAATCCTTGTTTGTGTGATCCAATTAGGCTCAGTTCTGTATGGTAATGGGATATGTCATGATCTCTATCATCGACATCATCGAAACTTCTTTCGATGGATCAGAACTCTTTTGATTCGAAAGTTAGAACGATCGATCATCTAAATCATTCTAATTGCTCCCAAAATCCTACAATGACACCTAACAGTATATGGTGCCAACCCATCAGAGCTGAATGCGAACCTCTTGGTGCAGCTACCTGTGTGATTAAGTCCTTCTATCTTGAGCCCCGATCAGATTAGGGTTAAGGTAAACTCATCAAACCCTAGTTTCTATCATATGATGTAATCATTCGATTCAAGTCCGATGTGAAAATCTAAATAGAAACTCTTTCTATTATTTTACTCTGCCATGGCCATGGGCTTCTGGACTTGATTCTCATGATCATCATAGGGCTGCTCCTCTACCACCGAGGTAGATAGATTCCATCTTGATACTATCCAGTTCCTACAATGAACATGCTATAGCCAACATACACCTCAGGGTTCCATATGGCTAGGAGACTGAGTAATGGTGTAGTCAAACTATAACACCCTCAAGGTGAACTGTCGATGCACCTCAAGTCAAAGAATCAGACACACTACTGCAGCATCGAGTCAGTCATTGATGAGAAGGTAGACTCCTTAATGACTACTCGAGGTGGTCACGCTCAGTGCCCTCATTCTCTAACGAGTACCTGTACTCTCACTCCGATGTCTCCACACCATAGACTCAAGACTCATCTACTAAAAGAGAAGTGATTGTACACCAACCTTTCGGATCAATCACCATCCTCGTGATGATCCTATGGTCGGGAGCATTTTATGAGTTAATAATGATTATTCATGTCTTAAATTTTCAACTCTTGAAAATATGAATTATCATTACCATTAACTCAAAGGATGTATCACAGACACTAAATACACATATGTGATAGAAAATAACCCATTTTATTGATATTAGTCAAAATTATAATTTTGCCCTTAGAAGTGTATTACAAGTGTCAGCCAATTCTGGCTTCTAGGGTAGATATATCTAACACTACAGGAGATGTTTGGTGAATAGAGTTGCACAGCTAAGTATCAAGTCACAAAATGACTTTTTAAGGCTAAGATGTGTGATGGGCAGTCGGTCCAAGATCACTATCTAATGATGATCAAGGGCATTGAAGAGCTTAAGAAGCTCGATGTGAAGTTAGAGTTGGATCTATAGAATGATATTATTCTACAATCCTTAACTGATGCATATGGGCAATTCATCATGAATTACCACATGCATAAACTTCAAAATTTTTTGGCTGAATTAATGAACATGCTGGTCACCACTGAGCTTTCCATGAAAGGTTCTAAAGGCTCAATTCTTGCTATGGAACGGACTTCTTCCAAAAGAAAGTCTTATGGAAATAAAAAGAAGTCTACGAAAAAGCAGAAGGTGGAAGGATGAAAGAAGAAGAAGGTAGAGCTGAAGAAGAAGGCTGATGTTAATGGAATGTGTTTCCTTTGCAACAGCGACGGCAACTGAAAGCGGAACTGCCCTACTTACCTGGCCACCCTGAAGAACAAGAAGGAAGGTCCTTCTGGAGGTATGCTCGTTATTGAGTCTAACCTTACGATTTCTTCTGCATCCAGTTGGGTGCTTGACTCTGGTTCTAGTGCTCATCTGTGCACTTCCATACAGGGTCTTGAGGATAGCAGGAGGCTGAGGGATGGAGACATGATCCTACGCATCGGTAATGGAGCAAGAGTTGCTGCAGTAGCCGTGGGAACATACCCTCTTCGATTACCATCTGGTTTAGACTTAGTTTTGAAAGACTGTTATTATGTGCCTGCAGCTAGCAGGAATTTGATTTCTGTTTCATGCTTAGCACTAGAAGGCTATGTGATTACCTTCTTTAAGGACCATTGTAACATTCTTTATGAAAGAAATAAAATTGCAAATGGTTTCCTTATTAATGATCTTTATCAGCTACATATTGATGTACCTGTTCTAACTATCGAGCAAAACGTGAATGCCAAACGACCTAGGGATAGTCCAAACGACAGATATCTATGGCACCTGAGATTAGGTCATATAGCAGAAGATAGGATCAACAAATTGGAGAAAAATGGGCTATTGAGTTCATTGACTTTCGAGTCATATCCAACTTGTGAATCTTGTCTTCAAGGCAAAATGACTAAACTCCCTTTTGTTGGACATGGGGAAAGGGCCACAGATCTCCTTGCCCTAGTACATACTGATGTGTGCGGCCCATTTGATGTGCCGGCTAGAGGCAATTTTGTCTACTTCATTACCTTTACCGATGATCTGTCTAGGTATGGGTATGTGTATCTTATGAGACACAAGTCTGAAGCTTTTGAAAAGTTCAAAGAATTCAGACATGAAGTAGAAAAACAAACTGGAAAAACCCATTAAGGTTCTTCGATCAGATCGAGGAGGTGAATACCTTAGCCGGGAATTCCTAGACTATCTTAAGGAAAAATGGCATAGTCTCTCAATGGACTCCACCAGGAACACCTCAACTCAATGGGGTTTCAGAATGGAGAAATCGGACTCTATTGGATATGGTTCGATCCATGATGAGCTTCACAGACCTTCCTGATTTTCTTTGGGGACACTCATTATTAACTTCAATTTATCTACTGAATAGGGTTCCCTCTAAAACCATTCCTACCACACCGTATGAGATATGGCACGGTAAGAAACCAAGTCTGAGTCATCTCAGAATTTGGGGTTGTCCGGCTCATGTCAAAAGACAACAAGCGGACAAGTTAGAGTTTAGGTCCTTCAGAGCTCGATTCATAGGATATCCTAAAGAGTCATTAGGATACTATTTCTACATTCCAGAAGACCACAATGTGATTGTGAGTCGACATGCCATCTTTCTTGAAAAATAGTTTATTCAAGATAGCGGCATTGGAAAGCAGATTAAGCTTGATGAGAAAGTCTCACAAGTACAACGAGCTAAGGACCAATTGGAACCAAATCAGGTTGAGCCAATAAGAACACTACCTCCTCCACCTCGTAGATCGGAAAGAGTTTTCCGTCCCCCTGAAAGATACTTAGGTATTATTTCAGAGGAAGTAGAGGAAATGTTCCTCGTAGGTAATGGTGCTCATGGTGATGATCCCAAAACCTACAACGAGGCGATATCAGATATCGACTCCGAGAAATGGCTAGAGGCAATGCAGTCAGAAATTGACTCGATGCACTCAAACCAAGTCTGGACCTTGGTAGATCCACCAGAAGGTATAGTACCTATTGGGTGTAAATGGATCTTCAAGAGAAAGATTGGTGCAGATGGGAATGTGGAGACATTCAAGGCTAGACTAGTGGCAAAAGGTTATAGTCAACGCGAAGGCATTGACTATCAGGATACCTTTTTCCCAGTGGCTATGCTAAAATCCATCCGCACATTGCTTGCCGTTGCAGCCTATTTCGATTATGAAATATGGCAAATGGACGTGAAAATGGCATTCTTAAATGGATATCTTGAGGAAGATATCTATATGGAACAGCCGCTAGGTTTCACATCCAGTGATACTGATCACAAGGTTTGCAAGCTGCAAAGGTCCATATATGGACTTAAGCAAGCATCTCGGAGCTGGAACACTCATTTCAATGATGTGATCAAAATGTTTGGTTTCATCAAAAATGAAGAGGAACCGTGTGTCTTCAAAAAGGTCAGTGGGAGCGCTGTTGTCTTCCTCGTATTGTACGTGGATGACATCCTCCTTATTGGGAATGATATTCCCATGTTGACGATCAGTCAAAATATGGTTGTCCAAGGAATTCTCCATGAAAGACCTAGGTGAAGCATCCTTTATTCTAGGAATTAAGGTCTATAGGGATAGACCGAATAGGATGCTAGGACTTTCACAGAAGATGTACATAGAGGAAGTACTAAAGAGGTTTAGTATGGAAAACTCTAAGAGGGGATTAATACCCTTCAGACATGGTATTCATCTTTCCAAGAAGATGTGCCCTAGCACACCTGAGGAAATAGAACGCATGAGCAAGATCCCTTATGCTTCTGCAATAGGGAGCCTCATGTATGCCATGCTATGTACACGACCTGATATAGCCCATGCTGTGAGTGTCACAAGCAGATATCAGTCAAATCCAGGTGAAGAACACTGGACTTCTGTGAAATGTATCCTTAAGTACTTGAGAAGAACTAAGGATATGATGTTGGTCTTTGGTAACGGAGAACTCCAAGTCCAGGGATACACAGACTCGGATTTCATGTCCGATGTAGATGATCGAAAGTCGACATCTGGGAGTCTGTTTGTGTGCAATGGTGGTGCTGTCAGCTGGAAGAGTTCCAAGCAAACCATGATAGCAGATTCCACCATGGAAGCAGAATATATCGCTGCATCAGAGGCTGCGAAGGAAGCATTCTGGTATAAGAAGTTTGCTGCAGAAATTGGAGTAATGCCATCAGATGCCATTCCTCTATACTGCGACAACAATGGCGCCATAGCCCTTGCTAAGGAGCCGAGGTCTCACCAGAAATCCAAGCACATTGAGCGGCGATACCACCTCATCCGCGATTACCTCGAGAAGGGTTACGTCGAGGTCAAGAGAGTCAACTCCTGCAGACAATGCGGCAGACCCACTTACAAAGCCATTGGGACAACAAAAATCGAAGCCCACCTTGAGAAGATGGGACTTAGACTTGTAGCCAATTGGCTTTAGGACAAGTGGAGATTGTTAGATATATGTGCCCTAGAAGCCAGAATTGGCTGACACTTGTAATACACTTCTAGGGGCAAAATTATAATTTTGACTATAATCAATAAAATGGGTTATTTTCTATCACATATGTGTATTTAGTGTCTGTGATACATCCTTTGAGTTAATGGTAATGATAATTCATATTTTCAAGAGTTGAAAATTTAAGACATGAATAATCATTATTAACTCATAAAATGCTCCCGACCATAGGATCATCACGAGGATGGTGATTGATCCGGAAGGTTGGTGTACAATCGCTTCTCTTTAGTAGATGAGTCTTGAGTCTACGGTGTGGAGACACCGGAGCGAGAGTACAGGTACTCGTTAGAGAACGAGGGCACTGAGCGTGACCACCTCGAGTAGTCATTAGGAAGTCTACCTTCTCGTCAATGACTGACTCGATGCTGCAGTGGTGTGTCTGGTTCTTTGACCTGAGGATGCATCGGCAGTTCACCTTGAGGGTGTTATAGTTTGACTACACCATTAACTCGGTCTCCTAGCCATATGGAACCCTGAGGTGTATGTTGGCTATAGCATGTTCATTGTAGGAACTGGATTGCATCAAGATGGAATCTATCTACCTCGGTGGTAGAGGAGCAGCCCTATGATGATCATGAGAATCAAGTCCAGAAGCCCATGGCCATGGCAGAGTGAAATAATAGAAAGAGTTTCTATTTAGGTTTTCACATCGGACTTGAATCGAATGATTACATCATATGACAGAAACTAGGGTTTGACGAGTTCACCTTAACCCTAATCTGATCGGGGCTCAAGATAGAAGAACTTAATCACACAGGTAGCTGCACCAAGAGGTTCGCATTCAGCTCTGATGGGTTGCCACCATATACTGCTAGGTGTCACTGGTGGATTTTGGGAGCAATTAGAATGATTTAGATGATCGATCATTCTAGCTGTTCGAATCAGAAGAGTTCTGATCCATCGAAAGGAGTTTCGATGATGTCGATGATAGAGATCATGACATATCCCATTACCATACAGAACTGAACCTAACTGGGTCACACAAACAAGGGTTTGAATCTGGTGATCATCAATTGAACTGATCCAGTTCAATTGATCTGAATGAGATTCAATTAGGTTCAAGGAAAATCGTGCTAGCACTCGATTGAACCTAACGTTCTTCTTTTACTATCATAAATAGTTGTCCTGACTGAGCCAAAGGAGTTTGTGCTCAATCAGAGGCCTTCACTTGGTCTGACTGGAGCCTGTCCAAGTCAGAAAAGGATTGTCTTATTTTGTAAGACAATACCTGACCATTTTTGGTCACCTGCCATTTCTTGTCCTTTGACTTTGGTCAAAAGTTGACCTTTGACTGGTCAAATGTTGACCATTGACACTTTGACTTCTGTCCATGTGTCATGCACCTATTGGAGAGCTGGTGGGGGCCTTGTCCTCCTACCAGAACCTGGCAAGGAGGAGGGCGCACGCCACCCTTGGCGTGTGCCCAAGTTGGAGGCGCCCAGGAGTCCCTGTTGGACAGGGACTCCATCTCCTTTTTGGATTTCGATTAGACTTCTCCTAAGAACCAAGTTTGACTGGTCTTAGGCACCATCTAAGGAGGAATCCAAGGGACTCTATTCCCACCAATCAGATTTAGATCTGATTTCACAAAGGGTTGTGATTGGTTGGGAAGAAGAGGAGTTGGATCATGCATAGTCTATAAATAAGACCCTGCACCCAACTCAAGGAGTATCTAAAATTAAATTGAAAATTCCCACACCCCAAGGCTGTCTCTCCTCTCCTCCTCCATGCCAAGTCCATCTTCTCCCTCTCCTCTCCATGCCCGAAGGTGTTTGGGATCCAAGTTGGTGCAATCCAGATGCGAGAAAGGCGATAGAAAGCTAGAAGGCTGCACTGCTGCAAAGGACAACTGCTGATCTTCGAAAGGTATTTTGAAGATCCTCCAGATCAGATCCAGATCTGATTTTTGGAGATGTGATAGAGAAGAAGAGGATCTCCAGATCCAGCCCAAGTAGATACCAATAGAGGCCAGGCACTTGCATGGCTAGATCTAGAACCTTTCGTTGCTTACAGGATTATCAATGGGTAATAGGATTATCCTACATCAAGCTAAATTAAATTCGATTTAATTTATTTAGATTTTATTTTTATTATTAGAATAATAAGAATCAAATCTAAAATATCTCAGATCTGATTTGGATGAAAGAGAAAAAATTTTGAAATATACCTCTTGATCCGATTAGATCTGAGTGAACCTGATCCGAGAAATCAGGATTTTCCTTGAATTGTGGTGGATCTGCTTCTTGAAAATTTTGTTAATCAAGCATTGGTATGTTGCACCTATATTTTTGAGTCCAAAAGGTATATCCCTATAACAACGAAGATCTCGGTCATTAATAAAAGTAGTTTTCTCCTCATCTTCCAGAGCCATCTAGATTTGGTTATAGCCGAAGAAGGCATCCATGAAGGTAAGGAGCTTATGGTCCGAAGTTACATCCACCAGTTGGTCAATTCTAGGTTGGGAATAGCTATCTTTCAGATAGGTCTTGTTCATCTTCTTGAAGTCTATGCACATCCTCCACTTGCTATTCGCCTTCTTGATAAGGAACACATTGGAAACCCAATTTGGATAGGAGACTTCTCTAATGAATCCAGCCTTGAGGAGCTTGTCAACTTCTTCTGCGATTGCCTTCAGTCTCTCTAGGGCATAGCTATGCATCTTTTCTTTTACTGGCCGATGTTTGGTATCAACAGCCAGATGATATTCCATGACTTTAGCATCAATCCCGAGCATGTCTATGGGGACCCAGGCAAAGATATCTATATTTCCCCATAGGTATTCCACAAGCTGCTCTCGTACCCCTTCTCTCAAATTGGAATCGATCTGCACTATGTACTCTTCATTTCCATCATTCAAGGGGACTGGGACAAGATCTTTCATGGGTTCTTCCTTTTCTTCTGTAAGGTCATCCCGGACGTCCAACCCATCAACTGGGAAAGGGTCTTACAGCTCACCCCTTTGCATGGCAATTGAGTAGCAATGTCTCACCAAAGCTTAGTCTCCTCTGACCTCTCCAATCCCATAGCTTGTCGAAAACTTCATCATTAAATAGTAGGTCGACACTACTGCCTAAAATGCATTTAGACTAGGTTGGCTAAGAATTGTGTTATAAGTAGATGGGGCTTTTACCACTAGAAAATCCACCTATGTCCTGAACTATCTTAGGTATCACCCTACAATCATAGTTAAAGATACCACTCCTTCAACCGGTATTGCATCGCTAGTGAAACCAACCAATAGAGAACTCGTTGGTCCGAACTGATTATTAGGTATAGATATTTTAGAGAAAGCATCACAAAACAAGACATTGGCCAAACTTTCATTATCAATAAGGATGTGGCATACATCATAGTCTATAATATTTAAAGTTATTACAACCATGTTGTTATGCGAGAACTGAACTCCTTGTGCATCTTCTTCAGTAAAAATGATGGACTCCTTAGTTCTCCATCTTTTGGTCGATCCCCTAGATCCGTTGGCCCCCTCCCACCGGTCTCCTAGAGATGGTGTTGATGATGTCGAGATGTGGCTAATCTCCTTGCTACTCCTCCCTCCTTGGTGGTTCTGAATGCAGTAGTGTCCTCGACCGCTCTTCTCTTGTCTCAAGTCGACGTCGCAAGAATCGACCAAACCAGCCTCTCTTAATGAGCTCCTCGATCTCATTTGGAGTTGAATGCATTCTTCAGTATCATGACTGTGGTCATGATGTTAGAGATAGTATTTGTTAGGATTGTACTTACCAGGATGAGTGTGCATCTTCTTCGGCCTCGACAGTGGCTTCTTAATCTCCATTAATACTTGAGTTTTCAGAACATTGAGGGAAGCATAGTTGTGGAACCTTCTAGTGGGAGAGCTTCCTTGTGCCCTTCTGTCAGGGCTTCTTTGATGGTGAGCGTGAGGAGTTCGGGCTTGCTCGCGCTCAGCAGAAGTCTGAGAGTGTGGCCGAACTTCATTCAACTTCTCTTCAGTCGCGGGCTTGCTTGACTCGCCTGCCTATCACTTCTCATGGCTTTCTCGTCCTTCAATATAAAGGCTTCTTCAGCTTGGGCAAAACCTTCAGCCTGAGCTAGCAAATCAGCAAAATCTTTAGGATACTTCTGATGGAAAATCCTGATTTCTCGGACCAGGTTCGTTCAGATCTGATCGGATTAAGAGATATGTTTCAAAATTTTTTTCTCTTTGATCCAAATCAGATCTGAAATGTTTCAGATCTGATTCTTATTATTCTAATAATAAAAATAAAATCTACATAAATTAAATCAAATTTAATTTATCTTAATGTAGGATAATCCTATTACCCACTGATGATCCTATAAGCAGCGGAAGGTTCTGGATCTAGCCACGCAAGTGCTTGGCCTCTATCGGTATCCACTTGGATTGAATCTAGAGATCCACTTCTTCTCTATCATGTCTCCAAAAATTAGATCTGGATCTGATCTAGAGCATCTTCAAAACACCTTTCGAAGATCAGCAGTTGCCCTTTGCAGCAGCGTAGCCCTCTAGCTTTCTGTCGCCTTTCTCTCGTCTGGATTGCACCAACTTGGATCCCAAACACCTTTGGGCATGGAGAGGAGAGGGAGAAGATGGACTTGGCATGGAGGAGGAGAGGAGAGGCAGCCTTGGGGCATGGAAATTTTCAATTTTTAGATACTCCTTGGGTTGGGCGCAGGGTCTTATTTATAGACAATGCATGATCCAACTCCTCTTCTTCCCAACCAATCACAACCCTTTGTGAAATCAGATCAAAATCTGATTGGTGGGAATAGAGTCCCTTAGATTCCTTCTTACATGGTACCTAAGATTAGTCAAACTTGGTTCTTAGGAGAAGTCTAATCAAAATCCAAATAGGAGATGGAGTCTCTATCCAACAGGGACTCCTAGGCACCTCAAACTTTGGTATACGCCAAGGGTGGCGTGCGCCATCCTCCTTCCTAGGTTCTAGCAGGGGGACAAGCCCCCACCAGCTCTCCAATAGGTGCATGACATGTGGATAGAAGTCAAAGTGTCAATGGTCAACATTTGACCAGTCAAAGGTCAACTTTTGACCAAAGTCAAAGGATGAGAAATGGTAGGTGACCAAAAATGGCAGGTATTGTCTTACAAAATAAGACAACCCTTTCTCTGATCTGGACAGGCTCCAGTCAGACCAAGTGAAGGCCTCTGATTGAGCACAAACTCCTTTGGCTCAGTCAGGACAACTATTTATGATAGTAAAAGAAGAACATTAGGTTCAATCGAGTGCTAGCACGATTTTCTTGAACCTAATTGAATCTCATTCAGATCAATTGAACTGGATCAGTTCAATTGATGATCACCAGATTCAAACCCTTATTTGTGTGACCCAGTTAGGTTCAGTTCTGTATGGTAATGGGATATGTCATGATCTCTATCATCGACATCATCGAAACTCCTTTCGATGGATCAGAACTCTTCTGATTCGAACAGCTAGAATGATCGATCATCTAAATCATTCTAATTGCTCCCAAAATCCACCAGTGACACCTAGCAGTATATGGTGGCAACCCATCAGAGCTGAATGCGAACCTCTTGGTGCAGCTACCTGTGTGATTAAGTTCTTCTATCTTGAGCCCCGATCAGATTAGGGTTAAGGTGAACTCGTCAAACCCTAGTTTCTATCATATGATGTAATCATTCGATTCAAGTCCAATGTGAAAACCTAAATAGAAACTCTTTCTATTATTTCACTCTGCCATGGCCATGGGCTTCTGGACTTGATTCTCATGATCATCATAGGGCTGCTCCTCTACCACCGAGGTAGATAGATTCCATCTTGATGCAATCCAGTTCCTACAATGAACATGCTATAGCCAACATACACCTCAGGGTTCCATATGGCTAGGAGACCGAGTAATGGTGTAGTCAAACTATAACACCCTCAAGGTGAACTGCCGATGCATCTCAGGTCAAAGAACCAGACACACTACTGCAGCATCGAGTCAGTCATTGACGAGAAGGTAGACTTCCTAATGACTACTCGAGGTGGTCACGCTCAGTGCCCTCGTTCTCTAACGAGTACCTGTACTCTCGCTTCGGTGTCTCCACACCGTAGACTCAAGACTCATCTACTAAAGAGAAGCGATTGTACACCAACCTTTCGGATCAATCACCATCCTCGTGATGATCCTATGGTCGGGAGCATTTTATGAGTTAATAATGATTATTCATGTCTTAAATTTTACTCGAAGCATTTTATGAGTTAATAATGATTATTCATGTCTTAAATTTTCAACTCTTGAAAATATGAATTATCATTACCATTAACTCAAAGGATGTATCACAGACACTAAATACACATATGTGATAGAAAATAACCCATTTTATTAATTATAGTCAAAATTATAATTTTGCCCCTAGAAGTGTATTACAAGTGTCAGCCAATTCTGGCTTCTAGGGCACATATATCTAACAATCTCCCACTTGTCCTAAAGCCAATTGGCTACAAGTCTAAGTCCCATCTTCTCAAGGTGGGCTTCGATCTTCTGCTGGCCCAACGGCTTTGTAAGTGGGTCTGCCACATTATCTGCGGAGTTGACTCTCTTGACCTCGACGTAACCCTTCTCAAGGTAATCGCGGATGAGATGGTATCGCCGCTCAATGTGCTTGGACTTCTGGTGAGACCTCGGCTCCTTAGCAAGGGCTATGGCGCCATTGTTGTCGCAGTACAGAGGAATGGCATCTGATGGCATTACTCCTGATTTCTGCAGCAAACTTCTTGTACCAGAATGCTTCCTTTCGCAGCCTCTGATGCAGCGATATATTCTGCTTCCATGGTGGAATCTGCTATCATAGTTTGCTTGGAACTCTTCCAGCTGACAGCACCACCATTGCACACAAACAGACTCCAGATGTCGACTTTCGATCATCTATATCGGACATGAAATCCGAGTCTGTGTATCCCTGGACTTGGAGTTCTCCATTACCAAAGACCAACATCATATCCTTAGTTCTTCTCAAGTACTTAAGGATACATTTCACAGAAGTCCAGTGTTCTTCACCTGGATTTGACTGATATCTGCTTGTGACACTCACAGCATGGGCTATATCAGGTCGTGTACATAGCATGGCATACATGAGGCTCCCTATTGCAGAAGCATAAGGGATCTTGCTCATGCATTCTATTTCCTCAGGTGTGCTAGGGCACATCTTCTTGGAAAGATGAATACCATGTCTGAAGGGTATTAATCCCCTCTTAGAGTTTTCCATACTAAACCTCTTTAGTACTTCCTCTATGTACATCTTCTGTGAAAGTCCTAGCATCCTATTCGGTCTATCCCTATAGACCTTAATTCCTAGAATAAAGGATGCTTCACCTAGGTCTTTCATGGAGAATTCCTTGGACAACCATATTTTGACTGATGTCAACATGGGAATATCATTCCCAATAAGGAGGATGTCATCCACGTACAATACGAGGAAGACAACAGCGCTCCCACTGACCCTTTTTGAAAGACACATGGTTCCTCTTCATTTTTGATGAAACCAAACTTTTTGATCACATCATTGAAACGAGTGTTCCAGCTCCGAGATGCTTGCTTAAGTCCATATATGGACCTTTGCAGCTTGCAAACCTTGTGATCAGTATCACTGGATGTGAAACCTAGCGGCTGTTCCATATAGATATCTTCCTCAAGATATCCATTTAAGAATGCCGTTTTCACGTCCATTTGCCATATTTCATAATCGAAATAGGCTGCAATGGCAAGCAATGTGCGGATGGATTTTAGCATAGCCACTGGGAAAAAGGTATCCTGATAGTCAATGCCTTCGCGTTGACTATAACCTTTTGCCACTAGTCTAGCCTTGAATGTCTCCACATTCCCATCTGCACCAATCTTTCTCTTGAAGATCCATTTACACCCAATAGGTACTATACCTTCTGGTGGATCTACCAAGGTCCAGACTTGGTTTGAGTGCATCGAGTCAATTTCTGACTGCATTGCCTCTAGCCATTTCTCGGAGTCGATATCTGATATCGCCTCGTTGTAGGTTTTGGGATCATCACCATGAGCACCATTACCTACGAGGAACATTTTCTCTACTTCCTCTGAAATAATACCTAAGTATCTTTCAGGGGGATGGAAAACTCTTTCCGATCTACGAGGTGGAGGAGGTAGTGTTCTTATTGGCTCAACCTGATTTGGTTCCAATTGGTCCTTAGCTCATTGTACTTGTGAGACTTTCTCATCAAGCTTAATCTGCTTTCCAATGCCGCTATCTTGAATAAACTATTTTTCAAGAAAGATGGCATGTCGACTCACAATCACATTGTGGTCTTCTGGAATGTAGAAATAGTATCCTAATGACTCTTTAGGATATCCTATGAATCGAGCTCTAAAGGACCTAAACTCTAACTTGTCCGCTTGTTGTCTTTTGACATGAGCCGGACAACCCCAAATTCTGAGATGACTCAGACTTGGTTTCTTACCGTGCCATATCTCATACGGTGTGGTAGGAACGGTTTTAGAGGGAACCCTATTCAGTAGATAAATTGAAGTTAACAATGAAGTGTCCCCAAAGAAAATCAGGGAGGTCTGTGAAGCTCATCATGGATCGAACCATATCCAATAGAGTCCGATTTCTCCATTCTGAAACCCCGTTGAGTTGAGGTGTTCCTGGTGGAGTCCATTGAGAGACTATGCCATTTTTCTTAAGATAGTCTAGGAATTCCTGGCTAAGGTATTCACCTCCTCGATCTGATCGAAGAACCTTAATGGGTTTTTCAGTTTGTTTTTCTACTTCATGTCTGAATTCTTTGAACTTTTCAAAAGCTTCAGACTTATGTCTCATAAGATACACATACCCATACCTAGACAGATCATCGGTAAAGGTAATGAAGTAGACAAAATTGCCTCTAGCCGGCACATCAAATGGGCCGCACACATCAGTATGTACTAGGGCAAGGAGATCTGTGGCCCTCTCCCCATGTCCAACAAAAGGGAGTTTAGTCATTTTGCCTTGAAGACAAGATTCACAAGTTGGATATGACTCGAAAGTCAATGGACTCAATAGCCCATTTTTCTCCAATTTGTTGATCCTATCTTCTGCTATATGACCTAATCTCAGGTGCCATAGATATCTGTCATTTGGACTATCCCTAGGTCGTTTGGCATTCACGTTTTGCTCGATAGTTAGAATAGGTACATCAATATGTAGCTGATAAAGACCATTAATAAGGAAACCATTTGCAATTTTATTTCTTTCATAAAGAATGTTACAATGGTCCTTAAAGAAGGTAATCACATAGCCTTCTAGTGCTAAGCATGAAACAGAAATCAAATTCCTGCTAGCTGCAGGCACATAATAACAGTCTTTCAAAACTAAGTCTAAACCAGATGGTAATCGAAGAGGGTATGTTCCCACGGCTACTGCAGCAACTCTTGCTCCATTACCGATGCGTAGGATCATGTCTCCATCCCTCAGCCTCCTGCTATCCTCAAGACCCTGCATGGAAGTGCACAGATGAGCACTAGAACCAGAGTCAAGCACCCAACTGGATGCAGAAGAAACCGTAAGGTTAGACTCAATAACGAGCATACCTCCAGAAGGACCTTCCTTCTTGTTCTTCAGGGTGGCCAGGTAAGTAGGGCAGTTCCGCTTCCAATGGCCGTCGCTGTTGCAATGGAAACACTTTCCTTTGACATCGGCCTTCTTCTTCGGACTCTGCCTTCTTCTTCTTTCCTCCTTCCACCTTTCTGCTTTTTTTTCACAGACTTCTTTTTCTTTCCATAAGACTTTCTTTTGGAAGAAGTCCATTCCATAGCAAGAACTGAGCCTTTAGAACCTTTCATAGAAAGCTCAGCGGTGACCAGCATATTCATTAATTCGGCCAAGGAAATTTTGAAGTTTATGCATGTGGTAATTCATGATGAATTGCCCATATGCATCAGTCAAGGATTGCAGAATAATATCATTCTGCAGATCCAAGTCTAACTTCACACCGAGCTTCTCAAGCTCTTCCATGTCCTTGATCATCATCAGACAGTGATCTTGGACTGACTGCCCATCACGCATCTTAGCCTTAAAAAGTCATTTCGTGACTTGATATTTGGCTGCGCGACTCTGTTCACCAAACATCTCCTGCAGGTGAGCCAACATTTGGCGAGCAGTCCCGATATCTTCATGTTGGCGCTGGAGCTCATCAGACATCGAGCCCAACATGTAATATCTGGCCTTATTATCTTCGTCTATCCATTTTTCTAGAGACGCTCTCTGTTCAGTGGATGGACGGGCTGGTAAGGTGGGAGGGTCCTGGTCCAATACATGGGTTAACTTCTCGAAACCCAAAATAATTTTGTAGTTCCTGAGCCAATCTTTATAATTGGGTCCGGTCAGTCTATGTGTGTCCAGGATACGTGCTAATGGGTTGGACGCAGACATTTTCCTGTACAGAGAGTCAAAGATTCTAGTTAGATATTGTAATTATGACTTGACCAATTTATTTAGGAAATTTTATTTTTAAACAAATTAGCTCCCACTATTTTCTCGGATCCCTACACTCCCTCTGTAGAGATGCAAAAATCTCCATGATTAATGATTTCTAGTGGGTGGTGCGGTCTCACCAACTGACTCATCACCTCACCTAACAGTTATTGGTGATGGGTTAGCCAATGAGTGAACAACTCTTGTTCAATGATTCTCTAATCATGGTGCACCCAAACTTGGATCTCTAATTCATGAATCTCACCGTATCCAGAATATTGATCCACTCCTTAGTTAAGTCAGACCCACCATTTGCACATAGACTGGATTTCCTAATTGAGTCTCTCACCGTATCCAAAATATTGAGCCCAACTCATCCTCCAGCCCATAGCATCCAATGCCTAATAGACATGGTTGCATCTTTTTCGGTGCAACTGAGCCACTGTATCCAGCCGAGAACAATCAACCCCGGGAAAGGGCCCGCACATCTACAATGGTGGAAGACCTCAGACTTAATCTTTTCTTAGGGAGAATTGATTCAGGTCTCATTAAACTAGACTTGTCATAGTCATAACAATTATGACTAACCTAGTGGCATGGGTTAGCTCGGATTATTGACCACCTCAAATCAGAACTGTGTCAACAGATATGGCTAGGTAAGTGAGACCGGTGGAAGGGATATGCCATTAACTCGTACAAGAATGCATTCAGGTCGAGTAGCTTCCAATTAAAAATCAGTCGGTCGTATGTGCCAAACTTACCTTAGACACCAAATTATTGAGTCAGAACCAATTGGGTTAGCCTACAATCCAGACTCTAACCTCTGAGCCTAATTAGGTCTTGCTTGATCGTGACTCGATCTTGACCCAGACTTAATCCTATTAGGCTGGTCAATTTAAGCATTGTTGATCCCATCTAACCAACTCTTGATTCGGTTTGATCAACCGCTTAGACCTAATTGAGCTACCCAAGCCCGAACCCAGTATTATGAATATGTCTTAGATCTAAAATTCTCAATTTTAGACCTAATTAATATTTCATAATCTTAATTTTTTTAATTAAGTAGGGTTCATAAATAAAATATGCACAATAAATCCTAAGGATTTCAGGATCTAGGGTTTTGCAGAAAGTAAGTTTTGGATTTCTGATTAAGGACGAACGCAGCACCCCTACACATCATAAGAACACCCCATCGAATGGAAGGAGAGGGCCTTTAAACCCTTCTTCGTTCTTATGATCGGACAACGGCCAAGAGGAACGCCTTAATCAGGAACATGTAATACTACAAAATAGTTTTAGATCTATATCATATATCTCATATACAAATTAGATCTAATCATGGCATATTTTGCATACATCTCATGTATCGAATCATGCATATTTTTCAGATCTAAATTATCTCATAATAATCTAAAAAATTAGATTTAAATTGATCTTATCAAAATAAATTCTAATCTAGATAATTATGTAGAACTATTCTACAACTAGTCTAGACATGCATCAATCATATCTCATATGATGTTTAAAATTAAATAATTTTTATTTACTATTTTTTAGATGTTATTATAATAATTATAATATCAAAAAATAGTAAATAAATAGATCTAAAATATGATTTAATCAAATTAAATTATAAACATGCAAGACTATTCTATAGAACTATTCTATTTTAGAACTAGTCATGCATATTTTCTAATCTTAGATCCAAATCATTTAATTTTAATTTTTTCTGATTTCAGATCTGATCACATCTCATGTGACATCTGAAATCACATATTTTTTGATTAGAATAAATTTAAAATCAGATCTAAATACTTTAGAACCTTGGCTCTGATACCAGTTGAAGAGAAATCCTGATTTTCCGAATCTGGTTCATTCAGATCTGATCGGATCAAGAGATATATTTCAAAAATTTTTCTTTTTAATCTAAATCAGATCTAGAATATTTTAGATCTGATTCTTATTATTCTAATAATAAAAATAAAATCTAGATAAATTAAATCAAATTTAATTTACCTTGATTGTAGGGTAATCCTATTACCCGTTGATGATCCTGTAAGCAGCGGAAGGTTCTGGATCTAGCCATGCAAGTGCCTGGCCTCTATTGGTATCCACTTGGGTTGGATCTAGAGATCCTCTTCTTCTCTATCACGTCTCCAAAAATTAGATCTAGATCTGATCTGGAGGATCTTCAAAACACCTTTCCGAAGATCAGCAGTTATCCTTTGCAGCAGCGCAGCCTTCTAGCTTTTTGTCGCCTTTCTCTCATCTGGATTGCACCAAGTTGGATCCCAAACACCTTTGGGCATGGAGAGGAGAGGGAGAAGATGGACTTGGCATGGAGGAGGAGAGGAGA
The DNA here is from genome assembly GCA_006176705.1 of Cocos nucifera. Lineage (NCBI taxonomy): Eukaryota > Viridiplantae > Streptophyta > Magnoliopsida > Arecales > Arecaceae > Cocos > Cocos nucifera. The sequence goes on along the minus strand of QRFJ01004084.1, from coordinate 64,013 downwards.
GGCAGCCTTGGGGTGTGGGAATTTTTCAATTTTTAGATACTCCTTGAGTTGGGCGCAGGGTCTTATTTATAGACTATGCGTGATCCAACTCCTCTTCTTCCCAACCAATCACAACCCTTTGTGAAATCAGATCTAAATCTGATTGGTGGGAATAGAGTCCCTTGGATTCCTCCTTAGATGGTGCCTAAGACCAGTCAAACTTGGATTCTTAGGAGAAGTCTAATTGGAATCCAAAAAGGAGATGGAGTCCCTATCCAACAGGGACTCCTGGGCGCCTCCAAACTTGGGCACACGCCAAGGGTGGCATGCGCCCTCCTCCTTGCCAGGTTCTGGCAGGGGGACAAGCCCCCACCAGCTCTCCAATAGGTGCATGACACATGGACAGAAGTCAAAAGTATCAATGGTCAACATTTGACCAGTCAAAGGTCAACTTTTGACCAAAGTCAAAGGACGAGAAATGGCAGGTGACCAAAAATGGCAGGTATTATCTTACAAAATAAGACAACCCTTTTCTAACCTGGACAGGCTCCAGTCAGACCAAGTGAAGGCCTCTGATTGAGCACAAACTCCTTTGGCTCAGTCAGGACAACTATTTATGATAGTAAAAGAAGAACGTTAGGTTCAATCGAGTGCTAGCACGATTTTCTTGAACCTAATTGAATCTCATTCAGATCAATTGAACTGGATCAGTTCAATTGATGATCACCAGATTCAAACCCTTGTTTGTGTGACCCAGTTAGGTTCAGTTCTATATGGTAATGGGATATGTCATGATCTCTATCATCGACATCATCGAAACTCCTTTCGATGGATCAGAACTCTTCTGATTCGAACAGCTAGAATGATCGATCATCTAAATCATTCTAATTGCTCCCAAAATCCACCAGTGACACCTAGCAGTATATGGTGGCAACCCATCAGAGCTGAATGCGAACCTCTTGGTGTAGCTACCTGTGTGATTAAGTTCTTCTATCTTGAGCCCCGATCAGATTAGGGTTAAGGTGAACTCGTCAAACCCTAGTTTCTATCATATGATGTAATCATTCGATTCAAGTCCAATGTGAAAATCTAAATAGAAACTCTTTCTATTATTTCACTCTGCCATGGCCATGGGCTTCTGGACTTGATTCTCATGATCATCATAGGGCTGCTCCTCTACCACCGAGGTAGATAGATTCCATCTTGATGCAATCCAGTTCCTACAATGAACATGCTATAGCCAACATACACCTCAGGATTTCGTATGGCTAGGAGACCGAGTTATGGTGTAGTCAAACTATAACACCCTCAAGGTGAACTACCGATGCATCTCAGGTCAAAGAACCAGACACACCACTATGCAGCATCGAGTCAGTCATTGATGAGAAGGTAGACTTCCTAATGACTACTCGAGGTGGTCACGCTCAGTGCCCTCGTTCTCTAACGAGTACCTATACTCTCGCTCCGGTGTCTCCACACCGTAGACTCAAGACTCATCTACTAAAGAGAAGCGATTGTACACCAACCTTTTCGGATCAATCACCATCCTCATGATGATCCTATGATCGGGAGCATTTTATGAGTTAATAATGATTATTCATGTCTTAAATTTTCAACTCTTGAAAATATGAATTATCATTACCATTAACTCGAAGGATGTATCACAGACACTAAATACACATATGTGATAGAAAATAATCCATTTTATTGATAATAGTTAAAATTATAATTTTGCCCTAAGAAGTGTATTACAAGTGTCAGCCAATTCTGGCTTCTAGGGCACATATACCTAACAACTTCTCCAGAAAAAATAGTAGGTCATTCTTCTAAAGGCTATCCTTTAGCGCAGCCATGGCAATAGATTGGTCCATGTTCTGGACCTCCAATGCAGCAGCATTGAAGCAGTTGACATAGGCTCGAATGGACTCCCCTTCCTGCTACTTGATGCAAATGAGGGAGTTCGAACCTCGCTTGGGATGGTGGCTGCTAACAAAATGAGTCACAAACAATGACTGATCTGGTTGAAGGAGAAAATCATACCCAACTTCAATGTCAAGTACTAGTTTCTTGCAGCTTCCTTCAGAGTTGACGAGAAGGCTCAGCACAAGATGGCATCTGGTGCGTCGTAGAGTAGCATCATGATTCAAAAAGCCTTCAAGTGGTCGATTAGATCAGTGGTCCCATCGAATTTCTCAAATTGAGGGAGCTTGAAATTCGGCGGGATTGATTCCTACATAATTCTCTAGAAGAAAGGAGGATCGGTGCAGATGTTGTCATGGTGAGTCAAGATGGCATGGCGAAGTTTCTCAATCCACTAGTCCATATCCTGAAGCTTTCGATCAAGAACATAATCTCGATCATGGGTTTTGGAGAGCTTCTGGTAGTAGATGGGGAATATCTCCCTAAGGGAGGAATCATGGTTAGACTCGGGGTCTTCCTCCTTCCTCTTCTCTTTCCCGGGAGTGATAGGTTTACTAACCCAAGTATGTCGTCTTAGGAAAGTTTTCTAAAATTTTGACAGGGGGTTTTTTGGCTGTGCCGTTGCTGACTGTTGCTACATGGCCTACACCATTTTGGTGAGGCCCAGGACCTATTGCACTAGCAGATTGAACTACTTCAGATCCATCATAGCCACCAGTGGGGGATGTTGCAGTGCCGATGATGGTGCTGGAGCAGGCAAATCTGATTCGGATCTAGCAGTGGAAGCAATGGACCTCTGGATGTTTATCTTCCTTGGAGGTATCCCTGAGACTAGAAAAGATCAAACGGAGAGAGGTTTTCAAAGATTGAAAGAAGAGAGTAGACAGATTCGACTGAGCACTTCTTTTAGAATATGGACTTGAAGTTCCTTCCTCTAGCACCAATCTTGTTGGTGCAGAAATCCATGAGGGCACCGGAGGTGCCTGGAGTTGTGAAGATGAGGCCTCCGATGGGATCTGCAAAATAAAATTCAAACTAGAGGTGAATGGCTCTGGCAAGACCCTCTGATGCTCAAGTCAATTTTTGGCCAACTAGAATGGAATGTTCAAGAAATAGAGAAGTAGAGTATTAGGAAGGAGATGAGAGCTTAAAGAAAATATATCTAAAGGATTTCTTTTATACATAAAATATGTAACAAACTAATAGTGACAATCATAACCGCCTGGTAGTGGGCTGCTCAGGCCACGTGATGTTTGTTACGGAGAGTTGTGTCTGTTGTCGAGATGCATCGGTCCGCTGGAATTTAATAGTTGACGTTCGGATGGAGTAGATGTCGATAGTGAAGAGCTTTAAATTTCAATAGTTTTTGAGAGGTTCAGGCTCCTTTGAGGTCGTCCATACATAAGTTGGTTCTTATTGAGTTGGTAGGCTACATTCACGCGAGCGACGAGATCCTTCTAGATGTCTGGAAGGAGCGACTGAAAGGAGTGTTAGGAATGGTGTTCAGGGCGAAAGCATGGATTTCAAGTTAAAATTATGAAATCATACAAACCAAATCCGAACCCTAAGACCATCTTATTAACAATTAAATCATATAACATGAATTTATAATATAAAAGAAAGTATTAGAACATACCTCTTATCGCTAAATCTTGAATTGTTCTTAATTGCCGGCAGTAGTTCGTTAGGGATTCCACTAGGTGTCCATGTATTCACCCTCCAACGTTGATCCACACGGAGACTTGATCAAGACACCAGCACCTCTAATTTATATATAATTAAAATTTTGATAATAAGAACTTTAATTAAATAGGCAAGACCTTCCTTAGCCTTTATGTCACCTTCCTTGCCTCTCCTTATCTAAAGATGACTTCTTGTCCTTATAAGGATAAGGTCTGGACAAGAGAAGGAAAGAAAGAAAATTAGACAAAGAGGAAACTCTTGTCAGAAAGAAAGATAATTTTTCACAATCATCTGGACTCATGGTACGCACCCTTATTTATAATGTATGCAAGGGTGCCAACACATTTTCTCACACCCTTTCAAAATATTATCTCATGTCCCTTCAGCCAATCTCATGCCTCATCAGATAATAACGATATGTAGACTTAGTCCAAGAGGTGCCTTAAAGCAGAAGGACTCTCGGACTAATTCTACATAAGTTATTTATAAAGAGTCGCGGGCTTTCATTCTTGGCGCCAATATTTTAAACCATTAGATCAGATAAGAAGGCCATCCAATGGCTTTAAAATGGGATGCCCATTCAGCAAAATGGTCTAAAGATAATCTTTGAATAGTTAAAGTCCCAAAGGACTTTGACTTGGTCCAAGAGGCGCCAAGGAAGAGAGGGCGGCAAGGAGTCTTGGGCGACAAAGAGTCCTGGGCGACAAAAATTAAAATGATAACAGAGTCTTTTACCTATAGAAGGACTCTTTTGCACCCCATATCTGATGTCCATGCCCATATAGAAAATTTAGGTGACATGAAAAATAAGAAAAGTTAAAGAAGGTAGGTGCCAACTTAATCCCATGCGCTAAGGACTCTTTGCGCATGAAAGACTTCCCACGTGAAAGAAAGAGACTCTTTGGCGCATGGGATTCTGGTATGTGATGCCCCATCTGAAGCTCAATTAGTCTAGGTTAATCCAATTCAAGATCAAATCCAATTTGGCTCAAATTGATCCTTAATTAGCCCAAATCGAAAGCCGATTCGAATCCAATTCGAATCTAGGTGCTAGGATTTGCAACATGTGCTAGCATGTTTGTCTTGCAAACATGATCTAATCTAATTAGATCCTTAATCAATTTTCTTTGTGTGTGACCCATTGGGTTCCACATCTAACCAGCAGTTGGTCTGGATGTGATTTGACCTAATTTGGTTAGAACTCAACCAAACCGATTTAGGTCAAAACTGGCCTACCCAATTTGACTTAATTAGAACACTTTCTAATTTAATGAACAAATTAAAATTTTAATTTGGTCGACCCCATAAGACATGATTGACGTCTAGCAATGTATCGTGACTTTCTAAAAGATGTGAAATTTTAATAGAAATACTAAAAATATCTTTTAGTGAAAATTACCATGCAACTAGATTCTTCGATCTCCCTGCATCCTGAATATGACCCTGGGTATGAAAAAATGTCAATCCCAATATCATATTCATTTCTCTTTCAATCTTATGATGATGATTTATTTAATAAAATATTTAGAAATTATTTCTAATTTTCATCATGCTTTGATCAAAGTCTTCCTGAATCATCATTTGTTTGAAGCAGGTAGGATGCAATTTTCTCTTACCAGGAATGATCGATTCCATGTTAACCTACTCACAACCTTCATATATAATCCACCATATCCAGATCAACCCATACATAACTGACTCATGAATGAGTATGAACCAAAATATGGATTTATATATATAACATTCTATGGTAGTTTCAGGTCAAAGGATTACATGCACAATTCCACTATGAGAACCATCTATTGACATATGGATAAGACTCCATTAGATATTCTCGATTTGGATCAATTCAGTAAACTCATTCTCTAATAAGCACCCACATTTTTGTATTAGTATCATACACAAGTAATTGTGAGATCAGTCATCCTCTCAATCGAGCATACAAAGGATGTGCTAGTCTTACCAAAAAACATTGATCCCCAACTCAATGTCCCATTGACTAGGAATGATTTAAATTAGGGTTTTAAGATTTTAGGTCATACTAGTATGATCTCATCATAATCCTAAAACCATAGCCCTGATTTATGGGATTCATCATAATCTTAAATAAATAATAAGACACTGCATATGATGAAAAAACCTTTATTTATTTTAAAATGTTATTACATGAGTTTGAAAGATAAAAAATAGTCTAAATAAATAAATAAAATTTGATTGTCTTGAGGGCATATTCCTTTCAATCTTCCACTTGCACTAAAGCCAATTATCCTTATATTTTAATCCCATATAATCAAGGTGGCGATCGAACAGTTGCAGTGGTAAAGCCTTAGTGAACGAGTCTGCTATGTTGTTCTTTATGTCAACTCATTCTATGACTACATCTTATCTTTCAATATTTTCACGAACAAGATGGAAGCATCTTAGAATCAGTTTAGATTTATGATGAGATCTTGGTTTCTTTGCTTGAGCAACAGCTCCAGTATTATCACAGTAAAATGGTACTGGATTCTTAACTTTAGGAATAACATCCAATTCAGTGATGAACTTCTTCATCTATACAGCTTCCTTGGCGGCTTCACTTATAGCTATGTATTCTACCTCAGTGGTTGAGTCAGCTACAGTTGACTGCTTAGTACTCTTCCAACTCACTGCTCTACCATTCAGAGTAAAGACATATCCTGAAATAGATTTGCTATCATCTGGGTCTGATTGAAAACTAGAGTCGGAATATGCTTCTAGTTTAAGATCAGAACCACCATATACTAGAAGAATATCTTTAGTCCTTCTCAAGTACTTTAGAATATTTTTCACAACTTTTCAATGATCCTCTCCTGGATCAGCTTGAAATCTACTTACAATGCCGAAAGCATAAGCAACATCAGGCCTTGTACATAACATGGCATACATTATTGATCCAACAACTAAAGCATAAGGAATATAACTCATTCTATTTCTCTCTTCAGGTATCTTTGAAGACATCTTTTTAGAGAGATGTATGCCTTGACTCATGGGTAAGTAACCACTTTTACTCCCATCCTTACTAAATCTTTTCAGCATTAAGTCAATGTACCTAGATTGGGACAAGCCTAGCATTTTTTAGATCTATCTCTATAGATCTTTATTCCTAGTATATAGGATGCTTCTCCTAAGTCTTTCATGGAAAACTTATTTGATAGTCATAATTTAATGAATTGCAACATTGGGATATCATTTCCAATGAGGAGTAAGTCATCTACATATAGAACCAAGAAGACTATGGTTCTCCCACTAGTTTTCTTGTACACACACGATTCTTCCACATTCTTGATGAAACCAAACTCTTTGACTGTTACATCAAAATGGATGTTCCAACATCTTGATGATTACTTTAATCCACAAATGGATCTCTTAAGCTTGCATACCTGATTTGATCTCTCATTTGACTTAAATCCCTCTGGCTGTGACATATAGACCTCCTCCTCAAGGAAACCATTAAGGAAGGTGGTCTTCACATCCATTTGCCATATTTCATTATCGTGGTATGCTACTATAGCAAGCATAATCCGAATAGATTTGAGCATGGTAATAGGAGAAAATGTTTCATCATAATCAATCTCCTACTTTTGCCTAAAACCTTTAGCCACCAATCTGGCCTTATAAGTTTCAATTTGACCAACTGCTCCAATCTTTTTCTTAAAAATCTATTTGCATCTAATAGAGTTTATATCCTTTAGTGCATCCACCAAAGTCCATACTTTGTTGGTGTGGATGGATTCCATTTTGGATTGCATGACAGCTAGCCATTTTTAAGAGTCCTTACTTTTGACTGCTTTCATATAGGTCAAAGGTTCATCATTCTCAATGACTTGGGCTTCATTGTTCTCAATAATGAACCCATACCTCATAGGTATATGTCATACTCTTTCAGACCTATGGATAGGAGTTATGTGTTCTGATTCTTTTATGTGATTATTTGGTTAAGAAATTTCTATTTATTTTTCTTGAACTTTACTAAGTTCAATATTTCTGCCACTGCCCTTTTTTAGGATAAATTATTTTTTCATGAAAGTGGCATGCCTACTTACAAATATCTTTTATTCAGTAGGGTGATAGAATAAATATCCTATACTATTTCTAGGATATCCTATAAATAGACATCTGTCTGATCTAGTATCAAGCTTATGTCCAAAATTTCTTTTGACATATGCTGGACAATCCCACATCTTAAGATACTTAAGATTAGATTTCTTACTTCTCCATATCTTATATGGAGTATTAGATACAGATTTAGAAGGTACTCTATTTAACATATAAATTGCGGTCTCTAGGGCATGACCCTAGAAGAAAATAGGTAATTTAGTGAAGCACATCATGGACTGTACTATATCTAATAAGATACGATTTTTTCTTTTGGCTATATCATTTAATTATGGTGTATAAGGAGGTGTCCATTTAGAGAGAATTTCTTTTATTTTAAGATAGTCTAGAAACTTACTAGATAAGTATTCTCCTCCCCGATTAGATCAAAGGATGTTTATACATTATCTAGTTTGTTTTTCTACCATACTTTGATACTCTTTAAATTTATCAAAGGCTTTTGATTTGTGTTTCATAAGATACACATATCCGAACCTAGATAAATCATCAGTGAATGTTATAAAATAGGAGTATCCTCCTCTGGCTTGAGTTGTCATAGGACCACGTACATCCATATGTACAAATTCTAATAATTCTTTTGTTCTTTCTCCATGTCCACTAAATGGACTTTTAGTCATTTTACCCATGGGACATGATTCACAAGTTCCTAATGATTCATAATCAAAAAGACCAAAGAACTTTTCTTTGTATAACTTATTAATCCTAGCCTTACTAATATGACCAAATCGACAATGCCAAAGTAAAGCATTATTTATTTCATCTCTCTTACATTTTCTATTTTCATTAATATGAAATATATTATCATCCAAATATAGAGTCAATAGACCATTGCTAAATATGCCAAAATAAATATTTTCATTAGAATTTTAGATCGAGCAACCTTCACTCTTACATTTATAACCTTGTTTTAATAACAAGGGTATAGATATAATATTTCTAATGATCTTAGGCATATAATAATAATTTGTAAGCTCTAAGATCTTTCCAGAAGGTAACTTTAATATATTTGTCCCTATAGCTTCTGCATGGATAGACTCTCCTCCAGCACCATAGAGCTTGAAATCATCTTTCTTCAAACTCTTAATTTTCTATAGCCCTTGCAAAGATTTGCAGATATTAAAACCACAGCCTGTATCTAATACCTAAGAGTTTGAAATGAAAGAATTTAATGATAATATAGTATGTATCTCATACATACCTTTTGGTACATTATTTGTACCAGACTTCATGGTTGTGAGGTAAGCTTTGCAATTCCTCTTCCAATGATCTATTTTGCTGTACTAAAAATAAGTCATTTGTCTGAAGATCTTCTTTCTCTTTTTTTTCTTATTTATAACACCTTTAGGGTTCAACCTTTTTTTTGAATCATTTTGCCTGCCTTCTTCTTGGAGATCCCATCCATAAGAAGAAGAGGAGCCTTATCCTTCTTGATATGGCTTTCTGCTATCTTAAGCATATTTAACAGCTCAGATAAGGAAAAATTTAGTTTATTCATATGATAGTTTATGACAAACTGAGAAAATGATTCAGAAAGTGCTTGCAGGATCAAATTCTGATTTATCTCTCCATCCATAACAAAACCTAATTGACTTAATCGAGTGATTAGGTCAATTACCATCAAAACATGATTTTGTATGAATGTTTCTTCTGTCATTCTTGCATGAAATAATTATTTAGATATCTTATATCTAGCAATTCTACTATGCTCTCCATAAAGTTCTTTTAGATTGAACAATATGGACTGAGTGTCCATGCCATCATGCTACCTCTATAATTCATTCTCATAGAGGCAAGTATGATGCATTTGATAGTAAGAAAATTATTTTGCCACATCTTGTATGTGGACTTATCCTCATCTATGGCATCTTTTTCTAATGGTTTAGAATCAGGAGCATCAAGAATATAGGAGAGTTTTTTTTGACTGAGTACTATTTTTAGGTTTTTCAGTCAGTCCACATAATTTTGACCAGTCAATTTATTTGAATCCAAAATTAAATGCAATGAAAGTGAAGAAGCCATTTAATCTACATAATAAAGAACAATATATAAGCAAACAACTCATGATGACAAACATAATTAAATTAGGATTTTAATTATGTCTCCCACTGTTTGATCAAAAAATCATAACCCTCTAATTGATTTTCTTAGTGAGAATAAGATCCTAATTCCTTATAGAAGGTCTTGTGGTTGCATAACAAACCTGTTATAAGTTCAAAGGTAGGAAACTCTTTCCAATTATATTTTATGCAACTCTCAAAAAAATTTTTTTTTGCCTCTAAAATATTAATAGCCTTGTGTTAGCACAACAAACTTTAATATCCTAGTTTAAATAGAACCCTTCATTTCTATATAGTAAAAATGAAATATAGCTATTTTTGTGGTTACACAATAAAGCAGTATATTCAAAATGCTGTAAGCATCTCAATGCATTAGATTAATATTACATCATTTTCTATGATAGATCTTGTGGTTATACAATAAAATTAGTATGATTCTGAACATAATAAGAACCTAGTATGAAGGAAGGTCTTAATATAGTGAATATAATACTAGGCATTTCAATCTAGAATTAAATTAATCGAATCGGCTAGATAAGTGGAAGAGAAGTGGGAGTCCCCCCATTACTTTTCTTAGACACCAATAAATTGGCAGGTCAGACAATGGAACCAATTAAAAAATCATGTTCTCTTTACCAATCATGAACCATTTGTCCTAGACACCGATTGATCAATTAGACATCCCGACTGATTCAGCTATAGGTTAATTACACTATAGCTTAATATAATTTTAAAGAGGAATTTAAATGGTCTCGATGCACATTTTAAATCAAACTAAATGCATAAAAGTATCAATTATGATAAAATATACATTAACATGTATAATTATTCTAGGATAACTATCATTATATAGTGAATACTTTCCACTATATTAGGACAATCTTTACAGAATAATATATACATCATAATCTTATTATGATAAATAAAAATATGATCTCATCATATAAATAACATGCTAATAAAAAGATTATATCATATTTTTCATTTATGCCATTATATTATAAGCAAAGCATTATATGATTTAACCTAATAAGGCTTGCTTTGATACCACTATTAGAAATGGTGTATAGGGTGGAAGCATGGATTTCAAAGCAAAATTATGAAATCATACAAACCAAATCCAAACCCTAGGACCATCTTATTAACCATTAAATCATATAACATGCATTTGTAATATAGAAAAAAGTATTAGAACATACCTCTTATCGTTAAACCCTGAATTATTCCTAATTGCCGACAGCAATCCATCAAGGGTTCCACCAGGTGCCTACGTGTTCACCCTCCAATGTTGATTCACACGAAAACTTGATCAAGGCACCAGCATCTCTTATTTATATATAATTAAAATTCTAATAATAAGAACTTTAATTAAATAGGCAAGACCTTTCTTAGCCTTTATGTCACCTTCTTTGCCACTCCTTATCTATCTTTCTTTTTTCTTGTCTTCTTAATTTTTCTTCCTAATCTCTTTGTCTTAAGATGACTTCTTGTCCTTATGAGGACAAGGTCTGAACAAGAGAAGGGAAGAAAGAAAATTGGACAAAGAGAAAACTCTTGTCAGAAAGAAAGATAATTTTTCACAATCATCCGGACTCATGGTACGCACCCTTATTTACAATGTACGTAAGGGTGCCAACACATTTTCTCGCACCCTTTAAAAATATTATCTCATATCCCCTCAACCAATCTCACACCCCATCAGATAATAATGACATGTAGACTTAGTCCAAGAGGTGCCTTAAAGCAGAAGGACTCTCGGACTAATTCTACGTAAGTTATTTATGAGGAGTCGCGGGCTTTCATTCTTGGCGCCAACATTTTCAACCATTAGATCAGAAAAGAAGGCCATCCAATGGCTTTAAAATGGAATGCCCATTTAGCAAAATGGCATGGAGATAATCTTTGAATAGTCAAAGTCCCAAAGGACTTTGACTTGGTCCAAGAGGCGCCAAGGAAGAGAGGACGATAAGGAGTCCAGGGCGGTAAGGAGTCTTGGGCGCCAAAGAGTTCTGGGTGATAAAAATTAAAATGATAACAGAGTTTTTTACCTACAGAAGGACTCTTTTGTGCCCCATATCTGATGTCCATGCCCATATATAAAAATTTAGGTGACATGAAAAATAGGAAAAGTCAAAGAAGGTAGATGCCAACTGAATCCCATGCGCTAAAGACACTTTGCGCATGAAAGACTTCTCATGTGCAAGAGAGAGACTCTCTGGCATGTGGGATTTTGGTATATGATGACCCATCTAAAGCCCAATCAGTCTAGGTTAATTCAATTCAAGATCAAATTCAATTTGGCTTAAATTGGTCCTTAATTAGCCCAAATTGGAAGTCGATTCAAATCCAATTCGAATCTAGGTGCTAGGGTTTGCAACATGTGCTAGCATGTTCATCTTGCAAATATGATCTAATCCAATTAGATCCTTAATCAATTTCCTTTGTGTGTGATCCATTGGATTCCACATCTAACCAGCAGTGGGTCTGGGTGTGATTTGACCTAATTTGGTTAGAACTCAACCAAACCGATTTAGGTCAAAACTAGCCTACCCAATTTGACTTAATTAGAACACTTTCTAATTTAATGAACAAATTAAAATTTTAATTTGATCGAACCCACAAGACATGATTGACGTCCAGCAACATATCGTAACTTCTCGAAAGATGTAAAATTTTGATGAAAATATCAAAAATATCCTTTAATGAAAATTACCATGCAACTAGATCCTTCGATTTCTCTGCATCCTGAATATGACTCTTGGTATGGAAAAATGTCAATCCTAATATCATATTCATTTCTCTTTCAATCATATGATGATGATTTATTTAATGAAATATTTAGAAATCATTTCTAATTTTCATCATGCTTTGATCAAAGTCTTCCTGAATCATCATTTGTTTGAAGCAGGTAGGATGCAATTTCCTCTTACCAGGAATGATCGATTCCATCTTAACCTACTCAAAACCTTCATATATAATCCACCATATCCAGATCAATCCATACATAACTAAGTCAAGAATGAGTATAAATCAAAATACGGATTTATATATATAAGATTCTATGGTAGTTTCAGGTCAAAGGATTATATGCACAATTCCACTATAAGAACCATCTATTGACATGTAGATAAGACTCCATTAGATATTCTCGATTTAGATCAATTTAGTGAACTCATTCTCTAATGAGCACCCATATTCTTGTATTAGTGTCATACATAAGTAATTGTGAGATCAATCATCCTCTCGATCGAGCATACAAAGGATGTGCTAGTCTTACCAAAAAATATTGATCCCCAACTCAATGTCCCATTGACTAGGAATGATTTAAATTAGGATTTTAAGGTTTTAGGTCTCACTAGTATGATCTCATCATAATCCTAAAATCATTGTCCTAATTTATGGGGTTCATCATAATCTTAAATAAATAATAGGATGCTGCATATGATGAAAAAACCTTTATTTATTTTAAAATGACATTACATGAGTTTGTAAGACAAAAAATGGCCTAAATAAATAAACAAAATTTGATTGGCTTGAGGGCATATTCCTTTCAGGGAGGTCAACTGGAGGAAGCTTGCCTAGCGACTGGAAGGAGATCGTTTGGAAGGTGCTCAATAGGAGGAGTTCATCTAGAATGAGAATGACTTAGGTCCTATCACTCACTTTCAGTCAAAGGATAGGGTTAGCATAGCAATAGTTCTCCTTCATTATTCAAGATCGTGCCATCAAACTTTCGTGTGCTTTTGAGAGGTTCTGTAGCATAAACTCATCTCTGAGGAGATTGACAAATCTCAGTAGGAATGAGGTCGACCGTCAAGAACTTTGACAAGGGGTATTTTGCCCCCAATACGTCCTTTGGGCAACTAGGTGGAGTTTGACAAGAGTCTGACTAGAGGAGTCCAGAAGACTGGAGGCTAGAAGGAGTTCCAATGGAGGAACCTGATTGAAGGAAACCATCCAGAAAAAAGGTAGCTAGACGAGTTTGTCCAATGGGAGTGCGACTGGAGAGGATCATCCGGAGGGAGATCTATTGGAGAGATCCAAGAGGAGACCCATTAGAAGAGTTTGGAAGGAGTCTGCATAGACGACGAGGTCCTTCCCAGCGAGCATAAGGAGTTCAAATGGACAAAGGTTGATTAGAGAGGATTGATAGGAGAAAGATTAGCCAAAAGGAACCTTATGGGTGATTGGAAGGAGATCGATCGGAAGGAGCTTTATTGCCAGTTATGATAGGTGGGTGACTTTGATACTCTTGCGATTCAACCATTCCCTTTGAAGCCTTGCCACTCTCAGGACCATCTGAAGGCTAATAAGATGAAGATGAGGTTCCTATAGGTTCTGGAGTCATCAAGTGAAGTAGGCCATGGCTGCTATTATCGGACGAGGTCATCCCAAGACTTCACATCTTTTTGGACTTCGGTAGGAGATGGTTTACACCCAGCAATTACCTTTTTTGATGATTTTTCTTGGTATGGATATGTGTACTTGATGCGATACGAGTCTAAAGCCTTTGAAAAGTTCAAGAAATTCAGACATGAAATTAAAAAATAAATCAAAAAGTTCATTAAGATTCTTTGATCAGATCAAGGAGATGAATATCTTAGTCAAAAATTTATGGACTATCTTAAGGTTAATGGCATAGTCTCATAGTAGACTCCATCTGAAATGCCTCAACTCAATGAAGTTTTAGAATGGAGAAATCAGATCCTATTAGATATGGTTCAACCCATGATGAGCTTCATAGACCTTCCTGAATTTCTTTGAGGATATAGTCTACTAATAGTAATTTATCTACTGAATAGGATTTCTTCTAAAATCATTCCTACCACATCATATGAGATATGGTATGGTAAGAAGCCAAGTTTAAGTCATCTTAGGATTTGGGGTTATCCTGCCCATGTCAAGAGATAGCAGGTGGACAAGTTGGAATCTAGGTCCTTTAGAGTTGGATTTATTAGACATCGTAAAGAGTTATTAGGATATTATTTATATCTTCTAAAAGACCATAATGTGATGTAAGTCGACATGCCATATTTCTTGAAAAATATTTTATTCAAGATGGTGGCATTAGAAGATAGATTAGGCTTGAGAAAAAAGTCTCTAAAGAGCAACGAGCCAAGGATCCTGAGGTATTCAGTCAGTCTGAGCCAATCCACACACTACCTCCTGCACCCATAGGTTAAAAAGGATTTTTCATCGTCCTGAGAGATACTTAGGTATTATTTCAAAGGATGTAGAGAAAATACTCCTCACAAAAAATGGGGTTCATAGAGATGATCTCAAAACCTATGATGAGATGATATCAGATATCGACTCTAAGAAATGTTGAGAGGCAATAAAGTCAGAAATTGACTCAATACGCTCGAACCAAGTTTGGACCTTGGTAGATCCACCTGAAGGTATTGTACCGATTTGGTGTAAATGAATCTTCAAGAGAAAGATTGGTGTAGATGAAAATGTGGAGACATTCAAGGCTAGGTTAGTAGTGAAAGGGTATAGTTAACGTAAAGGCATTGACTATCAGGATACATACTCACCAGTAGCCATGTTTAAATCCATCCGCATGCTGCTTGTGATTGCGACATATTTCGATTGTGAAATATGATAGATGGACGTGAGTTTCGGAATGGATATCTTAAGAAAGATATCTATATGGAACAACCGCTTGGTTTAACTTCTAGTGATAGTGATCACAAGGTTTGCAAGCTACAAAGGTCCATCTACAAACTCAAGCAAGCATCTCAGAACTGGAATGCTCATTTTAATAATGTGATCAAATCATTTGGTTTTATCAAGAATGAGAAAAAATCCTATGTGTTCAAAAAGGTCAATGAAAGTGCTATAGTCTTTCCAATATTGTATGTGGATGACATCCTCCTGATGGGAATGATATTCCTATATTAACCTCGATCAAGGTGTGGTGATCTAAGGAGTTTTCTATGAAAGATTTAGAAGAGGCATCCTTCATTTTGGAGATTAAGGTCTATAGGGATAGATCGAAGAGGATGCTAGGTCTCTCACAAAAGATGTACATAAAAGAGATGTTGAAGAGATTTAGCATAGAGAACTCTAAGAGGGGACTTATGCCCTTAATATATGGTATTCATCTCTCCAAAAAGATGTGCTCCAACGCACTAAAGGAGATTGAATGCATGTGCAAGATTTCTTATGCTTCAACAATAGAGAGCCTCATGTATGCCATGCTATGTACATGATCTGATATCGCCCATGCTGTGAGCATCACTAGTAGGAATCAGTCGAATCTAGGTGAAGAGCACTGAACTTCTGTGAATATAATCTTAAGTACTTGAAAAGGACTAAGGATATATTTCTATTCTTTAATAATAGAGAACTTCAGGTGCAGGGGTATACAGACTCAGACAGTATGCTTGATATAGATTATCGAAATTCGACATCTGCAAGTCTGCTCTTGTGCGATGGTGGTGCTATAAGCTAGAAGAATTTCAAGTAGATAGTGATAGCAGACTCTACCATGGAAGCAGAGTATATCGCTACCTTAGAAGTTACGAAGGAAGCATTCTAGTTTAAGAAGTTTGTTGCAGAGCTTAGAGTGATGCCATATGATGTTGTCTCTCTGTACTATGACAACAAAGATGCCATAGCCTTAGCTAAGGAGCGAAGATCTCACCAGAAGTCGAAGCACATCGAGTAGTGGTTCTACCTCATCCGCGATTATCTCAAGAAGTGATACATCGAGGTCAAGAGAGTCAACACCACGGATAATGCTGCTATTCTACTAACGAAGTCTTTGAATAAACAAAAGATTGAAGCCCATCTTGAGTAGATGGAACTTAGATTTATAGCCAATTAGCTTTAGGTCAAGTAAAAGTTTGTTAGATGTGTGCCCTAGAAGTCAGATTGACCGACACTTGTAAATACTTTCTAAGAATAATTTTATAATTTTAACTTATAATTAATAAAAAATTTATTTCTTATATCATATTTGTATATCAAAGTATCTGTGATACATCCATTAGGTTAATGGGTATGATAACACATATTCTCAAGGTTAAGAATTTGAGATGTGTTGTCATAATTAACTTATAAACTACTCCCGATCGTAGGATCATTACGAGGATGGTGATTAATTCGAAAGATTGGTGTATGATCGATTTCTTAGGATAGATATGTATTGAGTCTATGGTGTGGAGATACCAGAGCGAGAGTATAGATACTTGTTGAGATAAGGGCACTGTGCGTGACCACCTCGAGCAGTCATAAGGGAGTCTACCTTCTCATCGATGACTAGCTCGATGCTGCAATTATATGTCTGGTTCTTTGATCTAAGGTGCATCAACAATTCACATTGAGGATGTTATAGTTTGAGTACACCATAACTCAGTCTCCTAGCCATATGAAATTCTAAGGTGTATGTTGGCTATAGCATGTTCATTGTAGGAATTAGATCACACCAAGATGGGATCTATCAACCTTGATAGAGGAGTAATCCTATGGTGATCATAAGATTGAATCCAAAAGTCTATGGCCATGTCAGTGTGAAATAATACAAAGAAGATTCTATTAGGATTTCACATTGGACTCGAATCGAATGATTCAATCATATGATAGGTGTTGGGTCTGATGAGTCTAATTTGACCTAGATCTTGTCGGGGCTCATGATAGAAGAACCTAATCACATAGTTGGCTACACCGAGCAATTTATATTTGATTCTGATGGATTGCCACCACATCACCACATACTGCTAGATGTCACTGGTGGATTTTGGGATCAATTAGAATTATCTTGATGATCGATTATTCTAACGGATGAATTAGAAAGAGTTCTAGTCCATCGAAAGTTATTTCGATGATGTTGATGATGGAGATCACGACATATTCCATTACCATACAAAGTTGAACCAAATTGGTTCACAAAAATAAGGATTTGGTCTAGATGTCATTAATTGGGCTAACCTGATTTGATTGATTTGGATTAGATACAATTAGGTTCAAGAAAATTATGCTAGCACATGATTGGACCTAACTTTCTCTTTCTATGAACTTTCTGATTGGTTTGGACTTAGTCAAATATGATTTGGCTTATCTAGAAATCCTATCAAGGCTTATCCTAGTCAGATCAGGGCTTGTCCTGATCTCATATGATGAGGACCAAGACAAGGGCCAAATTGACCTGATATTTATAGGAAAGAAAGGAGGAGGTGCCTCCTGAACTTTCTCTTAGGGCGTGCACCACCAGATAAATTCCATGAGTTGTGAGGGCACATGCCTCTTCCTAGCATGCACTCCTTATGGATAGTGATATGGGAGTTGGGAAGTTATCCATTCAAAAGAGTTTGAATGGGTCAAATAGTTCAAAATGGTTCAAACACCCTGGAGAGAGAACCCTTGGTGCATACCCTATTTTTATCTAGATTTTTTGCACCAATTTTATTCTGATTTTGTGTGACAAAATTAGATAAAAATTAGTGTGGGGCATCGGGTTTCTCAAGGAGTCCTTCTACTTGTTGGCTTTGACCCATTCAAAGTCCAAAAGCTTTACGATTCTAGGTTTGTCTATAAATAGATGACCAAGCCAAAGGGTTTGGCCATCACTTCCATCCACGCCCAGGCCCTATCTCTCCCTCCTCCTCTCCCTCTTCTCCATACCCAAGAGTTGGGCCAACTAGCACTTAGAGAGTCGAAGTGCTGCTGCTGCAAGACCATGTCAACTAATTCCCGATCATGTGATGATCAGTTTGCTGCTAGAGATTGGATCAAAGGTGCACCCAGAAGTTCTAGATTTGGATCCTCTAAGATTAGATCTAGAAGGAGAAGACCTCTAGACCTAACTCAAGTGGATGCTAGTAGAGGCTGGGCACGTGCGTGGCTCAAGTCAAAATCTTTGTCAACTTCCAAATCATCGTAGCAAGTGAAAAGTTCACTTGCAATTGGTGGTATTAGATACCAATTTTTATGTTCTTAGTTTTAGATCTATCTAATCAGATCTGAGAACTCTCAGATCTAATCAGATTGATTATTAATTTTTTTTAAATTTTGCTGTATAACCTGATTCGATCAGATCGATTCTATAGTTTTTTCTTCAATACCTGTATCTCCACACTCCTTGGTTAAGAGGACAACCAACTTATATGACACAAAATGATCTACAGTCGATAAACATTATCATCCTAATTAACAACATATCATTTGGTCATGAATAGTTTAAGGACTAATCTATAAATTCTCACTTTATCGAATCTAAATTGTTCTAAAGAATTCATCACAACAAAGAAGTTTATTAGAAGATGTAGACTTATAATGAAAAATATCAAAATAAATTTTTATTTAATAATAAATAATTTATAATTATAAAATAGTATAACTATCAATAGGCTAATGATTGGCTTTAGGATAGATTTCTCAACAACTCCTACTTATCCTTAAGCTACTCGGTATAGTATCTAATATCTATCTTTGACATGTGGTTGTCGAACTCTTTTACTGCCAAGGCTTTAGTGAACGGGTAAGCCAAGTTCTCCTTTCCATTGATCTTTCGAAGGTCGATGTCACCGCGATCCATGATCTCCTGAGCTAGGTGATAGCATTATAGTATGTGCTTTGTCCATTGGTGTGCCTTCGATTTCTTTGCCTGAGTGATGGCTCCAGTGCTGTCACAGTAAAGCAGGACTGGATCATCTAGGAAGGTTGCCACTCTGAGCTCAGTGATGAACTTTCTCAAACACACAGCTTCCTTCATTACATTAGATGCCGTGATGTACTCCAGCTCACATACTGAGTCTGCCATAGTGTGCTACTTGAAACTCCTTCAGTAGACGTCTCCATCATTTAGGATAAAAATAAAATCTGACATGCTTTTGTTGTTACCATGGTCAGATTGAAAGCTGAAGTTTGTAAACCCCACAAGTTTCAAATTTGACTCACCATAAACCAACCGCTGGTCCTTAGTATTTCTCAAATACTTAAGGATGGTTTTCACAACCTTTCAATAATTCTCTCCTGGATTATATTGGTATCTACTCACTACTAGTGAGTATGCCATATCTGATCTCATACATGCCATGGTGTACATGATAGGTCCCACTTCGAAGCATATGAGATTCTACTCTTACACTCTCTCTCTTTAGTAGTTGTCGAACAATCCTTCTTAGAATAAAAAATTTTATAGCCTATCAAAAGATAGTCCTTGGAATTCTCCATGCTGAACTATTTTAGTATAGTTTCTATATACGTGGACTGAGATAACCCAAGTATCCTCTTAGATATATCCCTATAGATCTTCATCCCTAACATATAGAATGCTTCACCCAAGTCCTTCATGAAGAACTAAGATGACAGTCATACTTTTATTTCCTGTAGTGCGGAGACATCATTCCTAATTAAGAAAATGTCATCTATGTATAGAACAAGGAATACAACAATCGGACCATTTGCCCACTTAAAAAATACAGGGCTCTTCTCCATTCTTAATAAAGCCATACATTTTGATTACCTTATCAAAATGCATGTTCCAACTCCGAGATGCTTGCTTCAATCTATAAATGGATCTCTAAAGGTTGTACATCTTGGACTCATCTATGGATGTGAACTCTTCAGGTTATATCATATACACCTCTTCTAATAGCTCTCCATTTAGGAAAGCTATCTTAACATCCATCTACCAGATCTCATAGTCTAAATCGGTAGCTATCGCAAGCATAATCCAAATGGATTTGAGCATTGCCACAGGAGAGAAAGTCTCATCATAGCCATAGAATCACCATTTCGGACCAAAAAATCATAGTATCTTTCTGGCTGATATGGTACTCTACTAGATCATTTTAATGGAGCAGGTACACTAAGCTTTAGGTTTGATCCAATTAAATCCGATTCTTGTTCAACTATTGGTGTCGATTTTTCTATCTATTGAACTATCTCAAGTTCAACCTTAAAGGCAACTATTCCTTCACTGAGAAACTTCTTTTCTAAAAAGATTATCCTATTACTGATGAACACCTTTTGTTCTTTAGCATGATTGAAATAGTAACCTATAGTTTTCTTGAGGTACCCTATAAATACATACTTATCGGATTGGGATCCAAGTTTATCTATATGCAAACGTTTGACACAAGTCAAATAACCTCAAATCTGAAGGTGAGAGAGTGTAGGCATATGCCTAGTCCACATCTCATATGGAGTCTTTGTAATCAAATTTACTTGGTACATTGCTCAAAATAAAACATGAAGTCTCAAGAGCATAACCCAAAATAGAAATAGGCAGACAAGCAAACCTTATCATGGATCAAACCATGTCTAAAAAGGATCGATTCCTCCTTTCTGATACACCATTATGTTATGGTGTCCCTGGAGGAGTCCACTATGAGAGAATCACATTCTTTCCAAGATATGTCAAAAACTCACTAAATAGGTATTCACCTTCTTGATCCGATCAAAGAGTTTTAATGTCTTTTGTAATTTATTTTTCTACTTCATTATAGAATTGTTTAAATATTTCAGATGATTCAGACTTATGCTTCATAAGATACACATACCCATATCTAGCTAGGTCATCGGTAAATATAATGAAATAGTGATATCCACCTCTGGCACTAGAGCACATAGGTCCACATACATCAGTATCTACTAGACTTAAAAGCTCAGTGGCTCCCTCATCTTTTCTAGTAAAAGATGATTATTTTATCTTTCCAAGAAGATAGGATTCACAGGTCGGCAATGATTCACAATCATCAACATCAAAGATTCCCTGGCTAACTTGTTTATCCTATTCCTGTTAATATGACCTAGCCAGCAATGCCAAAAGTAAACATCAGTGACATTATCTAATCTAAGGCATTTATTAAATATGTACATTATACTTACAAACCGTGATAAAATGTAGTTGTCATTCTTTACTGTCCATGCATTATTGTAACATCATTCATAATGATATCACAATGATCTCCCTTTATCGATAAATGATAACCAACTTTGGCCAAAAGGCCAATAGAGAATATATTCATAAAATGAAAAAAAAGGGACAGTAATGAAAATCATTTAAAGAAATGACATTACTATTGAAAATAAGATGAACTATTTCCAATGCTAGAACTGAAATAGATCTTCCATCTCCAACATTCAGGAATCGCTCGTTATTCTTAAATTTTCTACTAATTTGAAGTCTTTGCAATGACTTGCAAATATAAATTGGACTTTCAATATCCAATACCAAGGTAGTAGTATCACAAATAGAGAAAATACATAATGTTAACATATAACATCCTTGATAAGCAACTTCTTACTCTTTTCTCTTATTCAGCCTATTAGGATCATGAAAAGCAAGGTATTGAGGATAGTTCCTTTTTCAGTGCACCTGCTTTTTACAGTAGAAGCACTCTGCCTAATTTGGATTAGTCTTGGATCTTTTGTTTAGACTGAGCATAGAAGCCCCAACACGAATCTCTTCATGCTACTGAATAATGTTCAACTTTCGATACTCATTAACGAAGCTAGGTCCCATAAATATATCACTATCTAATAGTGAACGAAGCAATAAGGGTTTAGGCTTAACTGCACAAAGAAGAACCAAAAACATAATTAGTAAATGATTTATTAAGCCTTAAGATTTGGACTTTAATCAAAATGTACTCCCACTATTTTATACGAATTGGTAGCCTCTACCTCCAATCCGATGAATTATCTTAATTTTTTAGTGGGTACTAGAATCCACATAGACTATATGCGGGCTCGAGAAAAGCTCTGGCTAACCCATGTGCATCTATGGGTAGATTCTTAACCAATTATTTCTTCAAATAATTTTTAGTATTAAGTTTTGCTCGATGTATCTTTTTAGTAGGCTAGGGCCTCCACTGAAATTAAGTCCCAGTTAGGCCCAACCATTAACATGATTGAGTTTGGTGCATCAAATGGATGACCAGGCCTAAGGAAAGCTTTGGCTAACTTAATCACCATTCATAGAGTGCGATCTAATCATCATATGATGAATGATAATTCTAATATCTGGATGAACATCAAGTGCAAGATGCCTCCAATGTCCATCCATACTATTGGACCCATTATCATCCACTTTAATGAGAGACTACGATCTAGTTATCATCATAACTATTTCATTTTAAGAACCTAATAATTTTAGAGGATTTAATTAACATATTTTGAAAAGGAGAGAGAGTAACCACCTAATCCTGATCCTCCCACTGACTTCACCAAGTCAGATTAATAGAGACTATAGATTGGCTAGTCTAGGAGCACTTAAATCAGTCACATAGATTTATCTAGCTAACATGGATCAGCTCTAATTATCAAGTGATCTAATCAAAATACAACTTCACAAAGAAGGCTAGGTAAGTGAGATTGGTGGAAAGGATATGCCATAAACTCATCAAAGACCAAATCAATGCAAGTAGCTCCCAATTAAAGACTACTAGTTTGGATATGCCAGACTTACCTTAGACACCAACTAGTTAATTAGTTTTGATTGGATCAACCTAACAATTTGAGCTAGATCACATAGCCAAGAATCAAGTGTATTTTGGTTCTCATTAAAGACATGAACTTGACCAACTACAACTGTTGTAATTGATCTATAGAGACCTTGACCTAATCTAAAACAAAAATTGATTAGATTTAATCAATTCTCTAATTAAGTCCACTCTTTGATCTAACTTTACATCAAACCCAATAAATGGACCTAATTTCCTCTAATCCATTAACCCAAATGTTATGATTTGTGTCTTAGGATCCTCTATTCATAATTCTAGATTCTAATCAAATAAATCTTAATTATTAATTAAGTTTTCGATCGAGGGTTGGGGTTTAGTATTTCAAAAATAATTTTTGTATTTATAAAATAGTTTTACAACTTGGTACTATCAACTAGTTGCATGTTTGACCTATAATCAATATACAAATAACATAAACATGAATCTACTTTAGATCTAATCTAAACATATTCATGATTATGAACATCTAATTGAAATAATTTCAATTTTACACAATCATAAATTATCTTAGATCAAATCTAACATATTAATGATCATAAAAACCAGATTGAAATACTTTTAATTTAAATTATAAAATATTTTGGATCAAATCTAAAATTTTATGAACAAGTTTTAGATCAGCACGTACTGAAATAATCTTTACACTATAAGAGGTAAACCTTACGGCATGACAACCTTATAAGATCAATCTGTGCAATCTAAAATATTTATTTTTAGACTTAAATAATTTTAAATCTAATAAATTATAAATTAATCTTGATCATATCTAACAAATTTATGATTAATTTTAGATAGAACACACTTTTCACTATAAGAGATAAATCTTATAGTAGAACAATCTTATAAGATCAGTCTGTATGATCTAAAATTTAATTTTAGATTTAAATATTAGATTATAATTTAGATTTAATCTAAATAAATAATTAAAATATACACAAAAATCATGTCATAAAAGTCCTAAGTCTGATACCAATTAAAAAAAGAATCTAGAATTTCTAATGTATATTTTAAATTTTTTTTCAAAACTAGATCAACGAAACTAATAAATTGATTATATTAATTTATTTAAAATATATAAATAAATTCTAGATCTAGGATCTAATGACATGATCTATGCATGAAAATAAATATAAAAGTTAAATATTAAATAGAAATATGGATGTTGATCATATCAACATCAAATAAAAATCTAGATCTGATCTAGACTACTATTGAGATCAAATCTTGATACCTTTTCCACAAACTGGGATCTCCACTTACTAATCTGAGGCTGAGATTATCACTTCGAGCTATACATGTATCTGATCTCTATAGAAAGTCCACATGAAATCCTGATCATTGATCCAAAGTCTAGCAACTAAAAATTAGCACAGTGTACTAGCACTGCGCTGATCCTTCTTTGATAGTTGATGATGAATCCTCTTCTTTGAATGATGTTAGACTCTCCAGAGACCAAAGTAGAGATTGGAGGATCTGAAAGAACTCTTTTTCTTTACCTTTTTCTCTCAAAAAGATTATGGTAAAGGGATCTAAGGGAAAACCTAGAGAAGATCTCTCTTGTCTCTTTCTTTTCTCTCACTAGAATTTATAGTTTATGCCTTTACAAAACCTCATGCCCAAAGACCCTTCTCACCGAAGGTTCCCATGCCCAAGCCCTCTCTCTAAGGTCTAATATCTATAGAAATCTCATGCCCTAACTTTCTTTAAATAGAGAGTTATGATAGAGTCCTTGTCTAGCTCAAATACCTAGAAAGGTATGTCCAAAATAAGCAAGGATTGGGACGTCCAACTCTTGGGCACCTTCTTATTTTATGGCATGGTCTACAAGGAATATGCACACAAAAGTCTGCCATTTTTTATGAAAAAATCAGAGGAAAATTAGGTGGGTTGGCATCTCAAGAGGATAAAGAAAGTTGATGTGTGAAACTCAAGTTGTTTTGACCTATTCCACAATCAATTTCCTTCTAAAAAGGTGGAAGGCATAAAGGAGGCATATAGGCTCTCTGGGCAAGAAAAATCCCATGAAAATTCCAAGAAAAAATGGCATGGGGTGGTGAGTTGGCACAAGGGAGAAGTCCTAGTTAAACTAGGACATCATGCTTGACTAGTCAAACCTATTCTTTAGCCTAATTAAAATTGATCTTGGTGCAACCAAATTAAATGGTATTCCTAATCCAATTAGAAGCCCAATAAAATTAGATAAAATCTAATTTAATTTTAATTTTAAATTTTAATCAAATTAAAAATGAGGTACACTCAAGTCCAAATTTAATTGGAACTTGTTTTTCCTTGCAATTGGCTTATCCCATAAACCTATTGAACTTGATCTAATAAAGTCCAAACCAAATCTAATTAAATTATGTTCAATTAAACTTGATCTCAGCCCTTAAGCTCAATTAGATTGAGCTAATTAGCAATTTGATTGCTAATCAATCCTCCTATAAGACTTGCACTAAGTCAAACATCAATCGTATTGAATGTTTAACCCTAAAATAATTTTTGTTGGGGATAAACTCCACTTCCGTCGAAGTTCAGTCTGATGCTTAGCCTAATGTAACTAGTAATCATGGAAGAGCTTTGATCAAAAATTCTTCCTCCAGCAGTCGAACCCATCTCGGACTCCTTCAGCAGCCAAACTCCTCCAGCAGCCGAACTCCTTTCAGACTCCTCCAGCGGTCGAACTCCTTTCGAGCTTCTCCTTCAGTCGAATTCCTCCAACAGCCAAACTCCTTCCAAACTTCTCCTTCAGTCGGTCAGTAGCCAAACTCCTTCCAAACTTCTACTTCAGTCAAATTTCTCCTACAGCAGTCAACTCCTTCTGAACTTCTCCTTCAGTCGGATTCCTCTAGCAGCCGAACTCCTTCCAGACTTCTCCTTCAGTCAGATTTCTCCAGCAGCCGAACTCCTTTTGAACCTCTTCATCAGTTAAATTCCTCCAATAGCAGCCAAACTCCTTCCGAACTTCTGCTTCAGTCAGATTTCTCCAATAGCCAAACTCCTTTTGAACTTCTGCTTCAGTCAAATTCCTCCAGCAGTCGAACTCCTTCTAGACTTCTCCTTTAGTTGGATTCCTCCAGCAGCCAAACTCCTTCTGGATTTCTCCTTCAGTAAAATTCCTCCAGTAATCAAACTCCTTCTGGACTTCTTCTTCAGTTAGATTCCTCCAAGAGCCAAACTTTTTTCAAATTTCTCCTTCAATCAAACTTCTCCACCTGTCGGACTCCTTCTGGACTTCTCCATCAGTCGAACTCCATCTGAATTTCTTCAATGGATTACTTCTAGATTTCAAGTAGTATTCCTCTCATTAGTATTCTTCTCGAATGATCTCCTCTAGCCATATTCTCTTTAGGAGTTCGAACTCCTTTGAAATTGATATATGTCAAAGTTCTTCACCAACCAATTCCTGCTTCCTCCGAACTTCGACTATTAAATCTCAACAAACAGACACATTATGACAATGGATACCTCTCTCTATAACAAACTCCACGTGGTCTTGAGTGATCCACTACTAGATGGTTACAGCTATAATTATCAGTCTACTACAATTGGCCCACTATCGAATGATTACGGTTGTCACTATCAGTCTGTTATAGGCTCCATCTATAAAAAGGGATCCTCCAGATATATTTTCTTTAAGCTCTCTTCTTCTTTCAAAAATTCTAATGAATTCTTGCCTGAGCACTCTATTTTTGTTGGCCAGAAGAGCTGACTTGATCGTCGGAGGGTCCTACCGGAGCCACCATCATCGACTCTAGATGGGACTTTATTTTATAGGTCCCCAGCAGCGACCTCTTCATCCTCAACTCCAGCTCGATCTGGCATCAACCAAATTTTGCACTAACAGGATTGGCACTAGAGGAAGGGCTATCTATTCCTAAGGTATCCTTGTTCTTAAAAGAGTACTTAGTCAATCCTATGGATCTTCTTCTTCAAGATTTATCTTCATCCTCTTCCTCAATCTCAAGAAATGCCTCTAAAGAAGATGACAACTCAGAGATCTACTGCTTCTACCATCAGATCTGAGTCAGATTCATTCATTCCTGCTCCATCGCCAGCTTCAGTCTCCTCCTCTATCGATGATCATGGTAGATCTGGAGTAGTTTAACTTACTGATGTAGTGGGTTCAGAACCTCACCAAAATGGTGCAGGCTATACGGCAACCCTCGGTGGCAGTTCTATTAGAAAATTCATCATGGAAATATCAGAAATCGGTCCCAGGGAGGAGCACTTGGGTTAGCATATCCATCGCCCTTGGGAATGGAAAATAGAGAGTAGAGGATCACTGTTCGGATCATTATTCTTCTCCAGAAGAAACCTTTCCTATCTACAGTCGAAAGCCTTTCAAGATCTGCGATCGAGATGACATCCTCGATCAAAAAATATGAAAGATGGATCGACGGATTGAGAAACTCTGCCATGTCGTTCTGGCTCACCATGATAATGTCTGCACCGATCTTCCTTTCTCTTCTCGAATTATGCAAGAGTCCATTCCATCAAACTTCAAACTTCTTCAATTTAAAAGCTACGATGGTACCTCTGATTCGATCGGTCACCTAAAGATCTTCCAAATCATGATGCTGCTACATGGCGCACTAGACACTATCTTATGCCGAGCTTTTTCATCTACCTTAAAGAAAGCAGCAAGAAACTGGTACTAGGCATTGAAGCTAGGTATGATCTTTTTCTTTGACCAAATAGCCATTAGTTTGTGGCTCATTTTGTTAGCAACCAACATTCCTGTCGAGGTTTAGATTCTTTGATAAATATCAAGCAGAAGGAGGAAGAATCTATCCGAACATATGTCATCCGATTTAATACTACTACATTGGAGGTCTGAAATCTAAACCAATCTGTTGCAATGGCCGCACTCAAGGGTGGCCTTTAGAAGAATGATTTATTATTCTTTCTAAAGAAGTATCCCAAAAATTTTGCTGATCTGCTAGCTCAGGCTGAAGGATATGCTTGAGCAAAAGAAGCCTTCAAGTTAAAGGATGAGGAAGCCATAGGAGAGCGATGGATGGGCGAGTCTAATAGACCCATTGCTGATAGAGGACTGAATGAAGTTCGATCGTGCTCACAGACTCCCCCCAAGAGCAAGCAAGCCCGAACTCCTCCTCGAGCTCATCGTCAAAGAAGCTTCGATAGAAGGGCATGAAGAAGTTCTTTTCCTAGAAGGTTCTACAAATATGCCTCCCTTAATGCTCCTAAAACTCAAATTTTGATGAAAATTAAGAATCAGCTACCAAGACCAGAAGAATTATGAGCTACCAAGATCAGAAGAATTATTATCTCCCTTAAACAAGCACAATCAAAGCAAGTACTGTTTGTATCCTCATGATCATGACCACGTTATTGAAGAATGCATTCAGCTCTAAGATGAGATCGAGGAGCTCATTAGAAGAGGCCGGCTGGGTTGATTCCTCAGACGCTGATCTGAAGCAAGAGAAGATCAGCCAAGGGCACTATCGTAGCCAGAACTACCAATAAGAAAGGAATAATGAGGAGATCGACTGCCTTTTGACATCATCAATACTATCTTTGGGTGACTTAGTACTTCGACGAGCTACCATCTCTCAGCCTCGAAGATAGGAGAAGCTTACCCTATTTTGGAAAGGTGATAAGTATCATAAATTTATCAATAAAAATATTAATTTATTAATTAAATTAATTTTTAAGAATTAATGATCAATTTATATATATTTTTAAAAAATTAATTTTTTATTAATTAAAAATTAATTAAAAAATAATAAATATTAAAAAATAAAATTTTATAATAAATGGAAGGAGCTCATTTTTTGATCATAACAAAATAAATTTTGAGCAAAATGGAGCTAAAATGGAGAAGATATGAATTTTTAAAGAAATAAAATAAAAAAATTAAATAAAAAATAACATACAGCTCAATCGGCTCAAGCTGCCGTGCCATATCAATCGACGCATCCAAATGCGCCGAGCCAAGCTGATAAGCCAATGCGCCAAGCCAGTCGAGCCAAGCCGACTCAGTCGTGGAAGCCATCAGTCAGTCCACAATCCAGGAGTGGACCACCAGCTCAGCAGAAGATAGCAAATCACGGAGCGACACCTGGTGGACCTAGATCCTTAAAGGGTTCATAGAAAATCTATCATGTCTCACAAGGCATTTTGATCTTTTCAATCAGCAACAAGAGCATTGATTGGTTATGGTCTTTGGAATGCTCAATCCACGCGGTCTATAGGAACAGTAAAGATGCAATCAGATGGCTCTAGTAGCTTGCGGTCAGGATCAGATGATGGAGAAATTTTTTAGCTTCAAGCTTCACATGGATCGCCTTCCAATGGTAGCGCATGATCTACGGGATGATCCGACGGTAGAGAAAGCTCCCGATGGTGGTCAGGACTCCAAACGCATGATCAGTGGCCAAATTTTCTCGATCAATGCACGATCAATGGCCAGAATTTAATCCAACTTGATCTGGGCTGATATACATCCAATTTTGATGATTTTTGGACCATTAAATTCCTATTGAATGGCCAGATTTCATCAGAACCACCAAAATTCATCTAGGACTCTTTTAATCCAATTTTCACATAGATTTCTCCATATTTTGATGATTAAAGAGCTGCTTAGTCTCACATTGCCTAGAAGAAAACTCTCCAGCCCTCCTAGCTCTATAAAAAGGACCTCAGGCCTCTAGAAATCGACATTGTTGATCAAGGTGAAGCTTTGGTACAGGATGATGTTAGGCTCTAGGTTAATGGCTTCTTCGAGGCAACTGGTGTCGAGAGAAAAAACTGGGCTTCTATACCATCTTTCCACCCATGTCGATCTAAGATTAGAGATCATGCTATTTTATTTTATTTTTTTAAATTTTATATATTTAAATTTTAAAATTTTAATTAATAAAAATTTTATTTTTTTGCACTTTAATTTTAGCTCTTTATTTTTATTATGATTTAATTTCTATATTTTAATTATTACTTTTTATTTTTCTGCAAGTAGATGCTAAGATCTAATTAGTAGATCTTAGTACCAAGTTTATTATTCTGCATAATTTAATTTTTACTTCATAATTTTAATTTTTAATTTTTGACTTCAAATTCTATTTTTAAATTTTTTTTTCTTTTAAAAAAAATTAAAAATTTTAAATTCAAAAATACTACCTTTTCTATGGATTCGATCTGACTCACTACTATCTATGTATTTTTAATTATTTTAAGAAGCCAGATTAAACTGATAAACATGGTGTCTTAACGACAACATCACGGTCTTATCAAATTTTTGGTATTATTGTTGGAGAAGGCACGAACATTAAATTTTTGATCTTTTTAATTTTTTTATAAATAAATTATAAATAAAATTTTTATTTTCTTATAAATATTGCTTGCTAATTTTTTTTTAATTTTGCAGAAAAAGTGGCTAAAGAACAAAAAGAACCAAGGTAAGAAACAAATTGTTTAGTATTGCTTGATGAGATAAATCCTAACCCTAGTTTTTTTATTTATTTTTAAATTAAATTAAAAAAATATTATCCACTTAAATCTAATTAAAAAATTTTATGATAAGATTAGAAATCCTAACTATTTAGAGCATGCACCATATTAGTTTTACTTTTAACTTTATTTTTTTCTGATGATTGCTGGAGGCAAGGAATGCCTTTCAGAATTCAATTACTTGCATACGTCTAGTTTAAATTGCATAGAACCCTTTGATTGAAATTTTTTGTTCATATTTATATTAAACCAAATTAAGGGCAATACCCAATTAAACAAGATAAGGTAGGAATTTGATCATCCTTTCTTAGCCCACAAACAACCAACCAGCATCCTGCATTGACCTAAGCCTTTAATTTTAAAATCAATTAGACATTAGCCTTAGGTGCTCGAGCTCAATAGGATAGAAATCCTAAGAGTTGAACCAGATTAGGATTGGTCAATTTGACTAGTGTCTAGAAAAGTGGTTCAGAGATGACTGGATCCGAAGGAAGGTGGTTTTTAATTGATTCCATTTGCTTACCTAGCCAAGTACAATTGGTGTCTAAGGAAAGCAATGGGGTGACTCCCACCGACCTTATACTTACCAAGCCAATTGATTGGCTATCCTATACTTGGAGTGCTCGAAGGCTGACTTGGAATAGTTAGGAGCTGTCTAGGTCTAGGCTGATCTTAGGTTAGGATTAATTTGTTTGAAACTTGTTTGAAAATAAAAATTTTTACTTTAGGTATTTTCAATCTCTATTGCCTTGACATAAGGTTGCCCTGGCATAATGGAAAGTTATGTTGCATGGTTGTCCTAGGGTATGAAAAGGTTGAATTAACTTAGAACTTAAATAAAAAAAAAAAAGATTGAGGACATTGAGAATATAGTGAATTCTCCAACACCCGTATGGAAAAGGATTTCAAGATGACTAGTCAAAATGGATTTAGTTCCTATTTTAGATCCTACAACCTTAACATCCATAATGGATTTAGCAAATCAGCCTCAGCCTTAAATCCTTAAGGACTTATGTTATCCAGTTGGTTCTGTCCAATCCTCTTGCATCAGGTTCCCCCAACCCATAGCAAACAACTTTGAAATTAAACCTCAAATCATTAACATGCTTCCAAAATTCCCGGGAATAGAGGATGCATATATATTCATTCGAAAATTTGAAGAGATTTGTGCAACCATGAAACTACAACAATTATCAGAGGATGAAATCAAACTGAGATTAACCAATTTTGCCCTTAAGGATAATGCCAAAAAGTGACTTTATGGTCTTCCAAATCAATCTGTCACGACTTGGGAGGGCTTTATGAGAATATTCTTAAAAAAATATTTTTCTCATCATAAAATAGCTAGAATTAGAAATGAAATAAACCAATTCTATCAACTACCTAGTGAATCATTTTGGAAATACTTCGATTGATTCAAGAACCTCTTGACCCAATGCCCACACCATGGAATAGAAACTTAGAGGCTATGCCAAATAATTTATGAAGGGTTAGATTCAAATTCCCGAACAATGCTAGAGTCCATGTGCCAGGAATAATTTATGTACAAAGAACCAAATGAACCCTGGCAATTTTTAGAAGACCTAGCCAAGAAAAGTTCATAATTAGAAACAACTAGGGAACCAAAAGAATTCACATCTTCAAGAGGTGGAATTTACCAAATTCAAACCTCTCTAGCCGTAGAAGCCAAAATTGCAACTTTGACACGTTGGTTAGAGGCCTTAGAACTTTAGAGACTAACTAGTGTGAAACAAGTATTTGCACCCATGTGCAATGGATGCAATATACCAGACCATATCCTTGAGGAATGCCCCCTTCCAATGAACCAATTAGATAATGGATGTGCACAAGTGAATGATGCCACATATCAGAGACCATTGAACTGAAGGGAAATCTGATTTTTTGGTCCAGGTTCGTTTAGATCTGATCAGATTAAGAGATATATTTTAAAAAAATTTTTCTTTGATCTATATCAGATCTGGGATGTTTCAGATCTGATTCTTCTTATTTTAATAAATAAAATAAAAAAATAATAAATTAAATCAAATTTAATTTATCTGATTTGGGTAATCCAATTACCCATTGATGATCCTGTATGCAGCGGAAGGTTCTGGATCTAGCCACGCAAGTGGCTGACCTCTATCGGTATCCACTCGGGTTGGATCAGAGATCCTCTTCTTCTCTATCACGCTTTCAAAAATCAGATCTGAATCTGATCTGGAGGATCTTCAAAACTTCTTTTGAAGATCTGCAGTCGTCCTTTGCAGCAGCGCAGCCTTCTAGCTTTCAGTCGCCTTTCTTTGATCTGGATTACACCAACCAAAAATCCAAAACTCCTTTTGGACGTGGAGAGGAGAGGGAGAAGGTGGTTTGGCATGGAGGAAGAGGGGAGAGGTAGCCTTGGGGCATGGGAATTATGATTCCTTTCAATCACTTCCATTCACAATCTGGGTTGGGCGTAGGGTCTTATTTATAGACTAAGCGTGATCCAACTCCTCTTCTTCCCAACCAATCACAACTCTTTGTGAAATTAGATCTAAATCTGATTGGTGGGAATAGAGTCCCCTGGATTCCTCCTTAGAGGATGCCTAAGACCAGTCAAAGTTGGTTCTTAGGAGAACTCTAATTGGAATCCAAAAAGGAGATGGAGTCCTTATCCAACAAGGACTCCTAGGCACCTCCAACTTGGGCGCACACCTAGGGTGGCATGCGCCCTCCTCCTCCCTAGGCGTGCGCCCTCCTCCTTGCCAGGTTCTGGTAGGGAGACAAGCCCCCACCAGCTCTCCAATAGGTGCGTGACATGTGGTCAAAAGTCAAAATATCTATGGTCAACATTTGACCAATCAAAGATAGACTTTTGACCAAAGTCAAAGAATAAGAAATGGCAGGTGACCAAAAATGGCAGGTAATGTCTTACAAAATAAGACAACCTTTTCTGACTTGGGCAACCTCCAGTCAGACCATATGAAGGCCTTTGATTGAGCACAAACTCCTTTGGCTCAGGCAGGACAACTTATTTGTGATAGTAAAAGAAGAACGTTAGGTTCAATCGAGTGCTAGCACGATTTTCTTGAACCTAATTGAATCTCATTCAATCAATTGAACTGGATCAGTTTAATTGATGATCACCAGATTCAAACCCTTGTTTGTGTGACCCAGTTAGGTTTAGTTCTATATGGTAATGGGATATGTCATGATCTCTATCATCGACATCATTGAAACTCCTTTCGATGGATCAGAACTCTTCTGAATCAAACAGCTAGAATGATCGATCATCTAAATCATTCTAATTGCTCCCAAAATCCACCAGTGACACCTAGCAGTATATGATGGCAACCCATCAGAGCTGAAAGTGAACCTCTTGGTGCAGCTACTTGTGTGATTAAGTTCTTCTATCTTATGCCCCGATCAGATTAGGGTTAAGGTAAACTTGTCAAACCCTAGTCTCTGTCATATGATGTAATCATTCGATTCAAGTCCTTTGTGAAAATCTAAATAGAAACTCTTTCTATTATTTCACTCTGCCATGGCCATGGACTTCTAGACTTGATTCTCATGATCATCATAGGGCTGCTCCTCTACCACCGAGGTAGATAGATTCCATCTTGATGCTATCCAATTCCTACAATGAACATGCTATAGCCAACATACACCTCAGGGTTCCGAATGGCTAGGAGACCGAGTAATGGTGTAGTCAAACTATAACACCCTCAAGGTGACTGCCGATGCACCTAAGTCAAATATATAGGAGACCGAGTTAATAGTGTCAAATTTAACTTTGAAAATATGAATTATCATTACCATAACCAAAGGATGTATCATAGATACTAAATACACATATATATAGAAAATAACCCATTATTGATTAAGTCATAAAAATTTTCCCCTAGAAGTATTACAAGTGTCAGCCAATTCCAGCTTCTAGGCACATATATCTAACATCTCCCACTTGCCCTAAAACAATGCTACAAGTCTATTCCATCTCTCAAGTGGGCTTCGATCCTCCACTGGCCCAATTCTTGTAAGGGTCTGCCCATTATCTATGGAGTTGACTCTCTGACCTCGACGTAACCCTTCTCGATACGGATAGTGGTATCCGCCTCAATATGCTGGATTCTGGTGAGACCTCAGCTCCAAGCAGAGCTATGCGCCCCAGTATAGAGGAAATTGGCATACTCCAATTTACAGCAACGCTTGTAAGAATGCTTTCTTCAAGCCTCTGATGTAGCGATATATTCTGCTCTATGGTGAATCTCTACGTTCTTGGAACTCTTCCACACACAATCATTGCACAAAAACAGACTCCAGATGTCGACTTTCGATCATCTATATAGACATGAAATCCGAGGTGTATCCCTAACTTGAGTCTCCATACAAAGACAAATCATATCTTAGTTCTTCTAATACTTAAGGATATACACAGAAGTCCAGTTCTCACTGGATTTGACTGATATCTGCTTGTGACCTATGATGGGCTATATCATGTCGTTACATAGCAGGCATACATGAGGCCCATGAAACATAAGGGATATGCACAGCATTCTACTTCCTAGGCGTGCTGGGCAATCTCTGGAAGATGAATACCATGCCACCCCCCCCTCGAGGTTACAACAAACTCTATACTCCTATCTATTCTGAAAGTCCTAGACCACCGTTCCTTACACCTCACTCCTAAGACACCCTAGGCTAGAGATTCCTGACAACCATAATTTGACTGTGTCAAGGAAATCTATACAATATCCCCATTAAATGACAAACTCATCTCTATACTTTTGAAAAAACAGCCGCTTCATTATTGAGAAACCAAACATTTTGATCACTATTGAACCAGATCAGCCCGAGATGCCGCTAATTCCATATAGAGCTAACACTTGAAAACCTCGGATCATTCAGAATAGAAACGAGTGCTGTTCATATAACATCTTCTCAGATACCGTAAGATGCCATTTTTCACGTCCATTCGCCATAGTTTAAAATAGCCTCAATGGCAATCAAGTCTGAGACTTAGCAACCCACCGGGGAAAAGATCCGAAATCAAGCCTTCACATTGATAAACCTTTTGCACTTTCTAGCCTTGAATGTCTCCACCATCCCACTACCAATCTGTGCTCTTGAAGATCCATTTACACCACAATGTATATACCTTCTGGCGGATCACCAGGTCCAGACTTGTGAGTGCATCGAGTCATTTGACTGCATGCCTCTTCCAGATCTATGATATCGCTCATGAGGTTTTGGGAATCACCAATGAGCATATTGCCTACGAGAACATTTCCCTGCATCCTCTGAAATAATACTAGTATCCAGGGGACGGGAACCTCCGATCTATGAGGTGGAGAGGCAGTGTCTTATTGGCTAAACCTGATTGTTCCAATTGTCCTTAGCTCATCTTAGAGACTTTCTCACAAGTGAACACTTTCCGATGCCACTATCTTGAATAAACTATTTTTCAAGAAAGATGGCATGTCGACTCATAATCACATTGTGGTCTTCTGGAATGTAAAATAGTATCCTAATGATCTTTAGGATATCCTATGAATCGAGCTTCTAAAGGACCTAAACTCTAACTTGTCCGCTTGTTGTCTTTTGACATGAGCCGGACAACCCCAAATTCTGAGATGACTCAGACTTGGTTCTTACCGTGCCATATCTCATACGGTGTGGTAGGAACGGTTTTAGAGGGAACCCTATTCAGTAGATAATTGAAGTTAACAATGAGTGTCCCCAAAGAAAATCAGGGAGGTCTGTGAAGCTCATCATGGATCGAACCATATCCAATAGAGTCCGATTTCTCCGTTCTGAAACCCCGTTGAGTTGAGGTGTTCCTAGTGGAGTCCATTGAGAGACTATGCCATTATCCTTGAGATAGTCTAGGAATTCCCGGCTAAGGTATTCACCTCCTCGATCTGATCGAAGAACCTTAATGGGTTTTCTAGTTTGTTTTTCTACTTCATGTCTGAATTCTTTGAACTTTTCAAAAGCTTCAGACTTGTGTCTCATAAGATACACATACCCATACCTAGACAGATCATCGGTAAAGGTAATGAAGTAGACAAAATTGCCTCTAGCCGGCACATCAAATGGGCCGCACACATCTGTATGTACTAGGGCAAGGAGATCTGTGGCCCTCTCCCCATGTCCAACAAAAGGGAGTTTAGTCATTTTGCCTTGAAGACAGGATTCACAAGTTGGATATGACTCGAAAGTCAATGGACTCAATAGCCCATTTTTCTCCAATTTGTTGATCCTATCTTCTGCTATATGACCTAATCTCAGGTGCCATAGATATCTATCGTTTGGACTATCCCTAGGTCGTTGGCATTCATGTTTGCTCGATAGTTAGAACAGGTACATCAATATGTAGCTGATAAAGACCATTAATAAGGAAACCATTTGCAATTTTATTTCTTTCATAAAGAATGTTACAATGGTCCTTAAAGAAGGTGATCACATAACCTTCTTGTGCTAAGCATGAAATAGAAATCAAATTTCTGCTAGCTGCAGGCACAAAATAACAGTCTTTCAAAACTAAGTCTAAACCAGATGGTAATCGAAGAGGGTATGTTCCCACCACCACTGCAGCAACTCTTGCTCCATTTTCGATGCATAGGATCATGTCTCCATCCCTCAGCCTCGTGCTATCCTCAAGACCCTGCATGAAAGTGCACAGATGAGCACTAGAACTAGAGTCAAGCACCCAATTGGATGCAGAAGAAACCATAAGGTTAGACTCAATAATGAGCATACCTCCAGAAGGACCTTCCTTCTTGTTCTTCAGGGTGGCCAGGTAAGTAGGGCAGTTCTACTTTCAGTTGCCGTCGCTGTTGGAATAGAAATACTTTTCTTTGACAGCAGTCTTCTTCTTCGACTCTGCCTTCTTCTTCTTTCCTTCTCCCATCTTCTGCTTTTTCGCAGACTTCTTTTTCTTTTTAAAAGACTTTCTTTTGGAAGAAGTCCTTTCTATAGCAAGAACTGAGCCTTTAGAACCTTTCATAGAAAGCTCAGTAGTGACCAGCATGTTCAGTAATTCAGCCAAGGAATTTTGAAGTTTATGCATATGGTAATTCATGATGAATTGCCCATATGCATCAGTCAAGGATTGCAGAATAACATCATTCTATAGATCCAAGTCTAACTTTACATAAAGCTTCTCAAGCTCTTCCAAGTCCTTGATTATCATTAGATAGTGATCTTGGACTAACTGCCCATCATGCATCTTAGCCTTAAAAAGTTGTTTTGTGACTTGATACTTTGCTGCGTGACTCTATTCACCAAATATCTCTTGTAGGTGAGCCAACATTTGGTGAGCAGTCCCGCTATCCTCATGTTGGCGTTGGAGCTCATCAAACATCGAGCCCAACATGTAATATCTGGCCTTATTATCTTTGTCTATCTATTTTTCTAGAGATGCTCTTTGTTCAGCAGATGGACGGACTGATAAGATGGGAGGGTCCTGGTCCAATACATGGGTTAACTTCTCGAAACCCAAAATAATTTTGTAGTTCATGAGCCAATCTTTATAATTGGATCTGATCAGTTAATGTGTGTCCAGGATACGTGCTAATGGATTGGACGCAGACATTTTCTTATAGAGAATCAAAGATTCTAGTTAGATACTGTAATTATGATTTGACCAATTTGTTTAGAGATTTTATTTTTAAACAAATTAGCTTCCACTATTTTCTCGGATCCTACACTCCCTCTATAGAGATGCGAAAATCTCCAGGATTAATGATTTCTAGTGGGTGGTGCGGTCTCACCAACTGACTCATCACCTCACCTAACAGTTATTGGTGATGGGTTAGCCAATGAGT
>QRFJ01004084.1:0-24478 GCA_006176705.1 Cocos nucifera | reverse complement strand
ATCATCATAGGGCTGCTCCTCTACCACCGAGGTAGATAGATTCCATCTTGATGCAATCCAGTTCCTACAATGAACATGCTATAGCCAACATACACCTCAGGATTCCAATGGCTAGGAGACCGAGTAATGGTGTAGTCAAACTATAACACCCTCAAGGTGAACTGTCGATGCACCTCAGGTCAAAGAACCAGACACACTACTGCAGCATCGAGTCAGTCATTGACGAGAAGGTAGACTCCCTAATGACTACTCGAGGTGGTCACGCTCAGTGCCCTCGTTCTCTAACGAGTACCTATACTCTCGCTCTGGTGTCTCCACACCGTAGACTTAAGACTCTCTACTAAAGAGAAGCGATTGTACACCAACCTTCTGGATCAATCACCATCCTCGTGATGATCCTATGGTCGGAAGCATTTTATGAGTTAACAATGATTATTCATGTCTTAAATTTTCAACTCTTAAAAATATGAATTATCATTACCATTAACTCAAAGAATGTATCATAGATACTAAATACACATATGTGATAGAAAATAACCCATTTTATTGGTTATAGTCATAATTATAATTTTGCCCCTATAAGTGTATTGCAAGTGTCAGCCAATTCTAGCTTCTAAGGCACATATATCTAACATGAACAATTCCTATGCACCCACCTATAACCCAGGTTGGAGGAATCATCCAAATTTTTCATGATCACAAAATTGAAATGTAGGCGGTCCAAGTTTCAATCAGCAGAATCCAAGGCTTAATCTTATGATAAATACCCTGCCACCAGCAGGCTTTAATATTAATTAAAAGAAACTTAGTTCTTTAGAGAAAAGCCTAGAAGCCCTAGTCAAATCTAATACTAACACCAATACCTCCTTAAGCAATTTCATGCAAACCATAGGCCAAATTCTAAATTCAAATTCTCAGGCCATAGCCCGCTTAGAAATTGGTCAGCTGGCATCCACCATAAGTGAACGTGAATGAGGTAGGCTACCTAGCCAACCTGAACCCAACCCCAAGAATCAAAATGATAGACCATTCCAAGGAAACCTGGTTAATCAAGTTAATGCTATTTATTACTTGAGATCAGAAAAATAAGTAGATCATAAGGTAAATACACCTAACACTAGTGTTGAGTCTGTTCAGCCACCCAATGAATAATCTACCTTACAAACTCAAGCTCCCAAAATTGATAGTGCACCAAACCAGATGCCCACAATCTCTAGAGCTCTTTTTCCGAATCGATTAAGGTCTAATAAACAATCAAAACATTTAGACAAAATGTTAGAAGCATTTAAGCAAGTTCAAATAAACATTCCTCTACTAGACATGATCCAATAAGTTCCAACTTATGCCAAATTCTTAAAAGACCTTTACATCAAGAAAAAGATGACTAACGTACCAAAGAGAGCTTTCTTAGCAGCAAGTGTGAGTTCATATTTGTTAAGTCATATTTCTATAAAGTACAAGGACCCAAGTTCTCCAACAATTTCATGTGTCATAGGAGAAACCCACATTGAGAAGGCGTCACTTGATTTAGGGGCTAGTGTAAATATTTTGCCCTATTCAGTTTATGAGCAATTAGGTTTGAAAAAGCTTCAGCCAACAGGTGTCACATTATAATTATCAGACCGATCTTTTAGGATTCCCAAGGGAATGGTAGAAGATGTTTTGATTAAGGTTGAAAATTTTATCTTTTCAGTTGATTTTGTCATTTTGGAGACTGAGCCAATATCAAATCCTAAGGGTCAAATTTCAATGATTTTAGGAAGACCATTCCTAGCTACTGCTAATGCTAAAATCAATTATCGAAATAGACTTATGAAACTGTATTTTGGAAACATGACTATCGAGCTAAATATTTTTAATTTGGAACAGGAATCTACCAAGCATGCTAATGTAAGTATAGTCCAAGATGAAATTTCTGAACCCATAGACATTAGCGATAAGGAAGTCGATCTTGAATCTAGCATCTAGCCAACCCATGAATATGAGAACCTAAATAAAATACTTGGAGATAATAAAAATGGCTAGAGATGGGAGCCTCCCATTGAACCATTTATAGAAATGACTAAACCATCATCCGAGTCATCAAAATAAGAGGCACCCAAAGTAGAGTTGAAACCCCTCCCTGAGCACCTAAAGTATGTATATTTAGGTTCAGAGAAAACCTTGCCTGTAATTATTACATCAGATCTGAATCCTAACCAAGAGGAGAAATTATTAGCGGTCTTAAGAGAAAATCGAGAAGCAATAGGCTGGACCATCGCAGACATTAAAGGAATAAGCCCTTCCATAGTTTAAAATGAAAATTTAGAGAAATTGATTAGTATTGAGACTAACCACATAAAAAAATTCGAGCCAAGAATTAGTACTCTTGCTGGCACCAGTAAGATAGACATAGAAAAAAAGATAATAGATGATTTACCCAAAACTTATAAACCTAAAAGCTTGTTCCCTTCAACCCTAGAAGCAGGTTCTTCTTACAAAAATCAAGAGGCATGTAATAAAGAGTCAATGGAGTTGTTTAAGCAAGGTCATATTAATTTACCTCCAGAGTTAAAACTACCTTTAGTCATCCTTCAAGCACCCATTGAATCAAACTTAACTCCTAATACAAAAACTCCATTCATGAGAATTATAGAAGAACAAATAGGAAAAATTCTTAATAAACATGGGTTAGAGAATGGGGTCATAAATTATGTCCCTAAAATTAACAATTATTATATCACTAATGGGATTATAAATCAACTTTTTGAGATTGACAATCCAAAATCATTGAAATTTGTCAATCCAATATTCGACATAGGATAGTTAAACTGCATTATGTCTGGCTGAAGACAGTAAACTTAGTGTTTGTTTGGAGGCAACCCAATATTTAGTTTTTTTTAGTTTAATTTATCTTTTAAGTTGATTTTCTTTTTAGGATAATTTGAATAAATTGGAGGAAGAGTTTAAATTTTCAAAGGCATGTGCTGAACCAAAAATATACTGAGTCAGGTGTATTCTTTCATGTTCTTTATTATATCCTTTTTTTTTCTTTATTAAGGATAATATCGATTAAGTTAGAGAGAAAAATAAAAATTTTAAAATTTTAAGTCCTCAAAAAAGTTAGTATTTAGTATTTAGACACTTGATTATGCTTAAGAATTGAATTAAACTTAGCATTTTTATAAAAAATTGATACATAGATTAGAAAATCTATGAGATATCGAGGAATCAAGTATTAAGAAAATTTAATAAAGAGTTAAGTCTAGAACATAAATTTTTTTTCCTTGGAGCATTTCTAATTATTTTTACTAGCATCAAAGAAAAGTCTACTTTTTATAGACTTGTGTAGGATAACTATATGTTTCTTCGTATAAATTTTTTTTATTTTAATAAAATAGTTTTCAAGTACTTCTCATTGAGTAGTCGGGCCTCTTTGCCTAAGCAAGCATTGAATTTTGCATCAAAAGATGGGAAAGGCAAAGAATCTCATTATAAAGCTAGTCTTAACTCGTAGCCTATTTAATTCGAGCTAGTAAGTTTATGGAGTATTCTATACCTAGTGCCCTAAAATCAACTAGTTTGGAAGTCATTGGCCCAAGACTCGCTACATGGATCAAATAGAAAGCTTAAGGGGTTAAGACACTCAATAGTGGTACAATATTAAAAAAACTAAAAAAAAATATTAATTTTCCATCAAGTAACTGGGTTCCATTGCCTAAGTAAGCAATGATATTCACATCAAAAAGT
The DNA here is from genome assembly GCA_006176705.1 of Cocos nucifera. Classification (NCBI taxonomy): domain Eukaryota; kingdom Viridiplantae; phylum Streptophyta; class Magnoliopsida; order Arecales; family Arecaceae; genus Cocos; species Cocos nucifera. The sequence continues at coordinate 20,749 of QRFJ01004084.1, read as the reverse complement.
GGGCAACGTAAAAATAAAAATTAATAAATGAAGGATGGAAGTAGCAATACACTTCCCTATATGAAAGTTTAAACAAATCAGAGATCAAGGTGGAATAATTTAGAAAAAAAAGTTTAAAAAATATTAATATTCTAATGATATGTCTCACTTATACTCTACTGAATATTAATGGCCATTTTGAAAACTGCTTAGGCAAAATTCGAAACTCTAAAGTTAAAAGATATTTAAAACTAAATTCTTTCTTTACTCGAGAATGAGTAAAGCTTAAGTTGGAAGGTGTAACAAGTTTCATAAATTTATCAATAAAAATATTAATTTATTAATTAAATTAATTTTTAAGAATTAATAAATAATTTATATATATTTTAAAAAATTAATATTTTTATTAATTAAAAAATTATTTAAAAAATAATAAAAATTAAAAAATAAAATTTTATAATCAATGGAAAGAGCTTATTTTTTTGATCACAACAAAATAAATTTTAAGCAAAATGAAGCTAAAATGGAGAAGATATGAATTTTTAAAGAAATAAAATAAAAAAAATTAAATAAAAAATAACATATGGCTCAGCTGGCTCAAGCCGTCGTGCCATATCAGTCGGTGCATCCAAATGCGCTTAGCCAAGCTGACAAGATAGTGTGCCATGCTAGTCGAGCCAAGCCGACTCAGTCGCGGAAGTCGTCAGTCGATCCACGATCCAGGCGTGGACCGCCAGCTCAATAGAAGATAGCCAATCATGGAGCGACACGTGGTGGACCTAGACTCTTAAAAGGTTCATAAAAAATCTATCATGGCTCATAGGATATTTTGATCTTTTCACTCGGTAATAAGAGCGTTGATTGGTTGTGGTCTTTGGAATGCTCGGTCCATGCAGTCCATGGGAACAGTAAAGGTGCAATCAGACAGCTCTGGTAGCTTGCGATTAGGATCAAATGGTGGGGAAATTTTTCAACTTTAGGCTCCATGTGGATCGCCATCTAATGGCAGCACGCAATCCAGGGGATGATCCGATGGTGGAGAAAGCTCCCGACAGTGATCAGGACTCCCAATGCATGATCAGCGGTCAGATTTTCTCCATCAATGCATGATCAACTACTAGAATTTAATCTGACTTGATCTAGGTTGATACACATCTAATTTTAATAATTTTTAGACCATCGGATTCCTATTGAATGGTCAGATTTCACCAGAACCACCAGAATTCATCTAAAACTCTTTTAATACAATTTTCATTCGGAGTTCTCCATATTTCGATGATTAAAAAGTTTCTTAGTCCCACATTGTCCAGAAGAAAACTCTCCAGCCCTTCTAGCTCTATAAAAAGGATCCCAAGCCTCTAGAAATCGACATCTTTGATCAAGGTGAAGCTTTGGTACAAGAAAAGTTGGACTTTTACACCATCTTTCCACCCATGCCAATCCAAGATCAAAGATCAGGCTATTTTATTTTATTTTTTTAATTTTATATATTTAAATTATAAAATTTTAATTAATAAAAATTTTATCTTTTTTGTACTTTAATTTTATTTCTTTATTTTTATTGCATTTTAATTTTTATGTTTTAATTATTACTTTTTATTTTTCTGTAAGTAGATGCTAAGATCTAATTAGCAGATCTTAGTACCAAGTTTATTATTCTACATAATTTAATTTTTGCTTCATAATTTTAATTTTTAATTTTTGACTTCAAATTCTATTTTTAAATTCTTTTTCTTAAAAAAAAATTAAAGATTTTAAATCTAAAAACACTACCTTCCCTTTGAATTTGATCCGACTCACTGCTATCTATGTATTTTTAATTATTTTAAGAAGTTGAATTAAACTGATAAACATGGTGTCTTAACGACAACATCGCGGTCTTATCAGAAGGCTTGTATGAAATAGAGAAGATCGTCTAGTCCAAAACTTATCATCTGAAGGAGTTCGGAGGAACAACGCTCCCATGATTTTGAAATTTAGAAAATCTGAGAATATACTACCAATAATTTTTCTTCAATAAAACTCCTCTATTTTAATATTATTATTTTTTGGTGCAAAAACTATGTGATGATAGGAAAGAAGCAATCAAAAGTTGCCATGTTAGGAATAGGAGGAGAACCTCATCCTAATATGAGCAAGTCGAAGACCTCTGGTTATTTAAGATAGGAAGAGAACCTCGTCCTAATGTGAGCAAACTTGAAGGCCTCATTTGTTTTAGATGAGGTGAGGGGAGAGGCCCTGACAATGGTCCTAATGTGCTCTTACAGCCCGTTAGGAACAGGAGGAGAACCTCATCCTAATATGAGCAAAGTCAAAGACCTCGTTGATATAAGACAAGATGGAGGGAGAGGCTGTACCGACGATCCTAATGCACCTCCGTAAGCCATGTTAAGAATAGAAGGAAAGCCTCATCCTAACATGAGCAAAAATCAGAACCTTATAGACCAAAGACGTGAAGGAAGAAGCTCGGTGGAGAATCCCTACATGTGCTTTTCCATGACAACTTGACTACGTCAAATGCGAAAAGAAAAGGTCGACTACCGTATTAGATGGTCCCATCTCCATGTCGTCTTCCTCCTCCTCCCAAAAGTTGAGGTCAACCTCAAGGAACCATCAGGCTACCCTGCCTTTGTGCACTTCCTGTCTGAACTCAATAGAAGATAAGATCTCCTTCAACCTCAATAGGAGATAAGATCTCCCCCGAGTTTCAACCTCGATTGGAGATAAGATCTCCCCCGAGCTTCAACCTCACAAGAGATAAGATCTCCTTCAACCTCAATGGGAGATAAGATCTTCTCTGAGCTTCAACATCAACAGGAGATAGGATCTCCTTCAACCTCCGTTGGAGATAAGATCTCTTTCGATCTTCAACTTCAATAGATGATAGGATCTCCTTCAACTTCAAGCTCGGTTGAAGATAAGATCTCCCTCAAGCTTCAACTTCAAAAGAAGATAAGATCTCTCTCAACCTCCATTGGAGATAAGATTTCTTTCGAGCTTCAACTTCAACTAAAAATAAGATCTCCCCCGACCTTCAACTTCAATGGGTGCAGAGCCTAGAAAAAAAACTTTGGCATTCATCTTTTTGTACTCCCTTCCTTCGAATTTCAAACTCGAAAGTGGGGTGACTAGTGTTGGGGATAAACTCCGCTCCCGTCGAAGTCCAGTCTGATGCTTAGCCTAATGTTACTGATAATCATAGAAGAACTTCGATCGAGAATTCTTCCTCCAGCGATCGAACCCCTCTCGGACTTCTTCAGTAATCAAACCCCTTCCAGACTCCTCTAACGGTCGAACTCCTTTTAGGCTTTTTCTTCATTCGGATTCCTTCAGCAGTCAAACTCCTTCTGGACTTCTCCTTCAGTCGGATTTCTCTAGTAGTCGAACTTCTCTTGAACTTCTCCTTTAGTGAAATTCCTCCAACAACAACCAAACTCCTTTCGAACTTCTTCAATTGGATTCCTCCAATAGTCTAACTCCTTCCAGACTTCTTTTTTAGTAAAATTTCTCCAGCAGTCGAACTCCTTCTGAACTTCTCCTTCAGTCAAATTCTACTAGCAGCAGTCAAACTCCTTCCAGACTTCTTCTTAAGTTAGATTCCTCCAATAGCCGAACTCCTTTCAGACTTCTCCTTTAGTCAAATTCCTCCAACAACCAAACTCCTTTCGAACTTCTCCTTCAATCAGATTCCTCCAGCAGTCAAACTCCTTCTAGACTTCTTCAGTTAGATTCCTTCAAGAGCCAAACTCCTTCCAGACTTCTTCTTCAGCCAAACTTCTCCACCAGTTGGACTTCTTTTGGACTTCTCCATCAGTCGAATTTCATCCAGATTTCTCTAGTGGATTACTTTTAGATTTGAAGTAGTATTCCTCTCGGATGATCTCCTCTAGCCGTATTCCATTTAGAAGTCTAAACTCCTCTAGAATTGACATATGTCAAAGTTCTTCACCAACCAATATCTGCTTCCTCCGAACTTTGATTATTAAATTTCAATGAATGGGCACATCACGACAACGGACACCTCTCTCCATAACAAACTCCACATGGCCTTGAGCGGCCCACTACTAGATGGTTATGGCTATCATTATCAGTCTGCTACAAGCGGCCCACTATCGGATGGTTACAATTATCACTATCAGTTGTTATAGGCTCCGTCTATAAAAAGGGATCCTCCATATACATTTTCTCTAAGCTCTCTTCTCCTTTTGAAAACATTGTTGAATTCTTGCTTAAGCATTCTATTTCTATTGGTCAGAAGAGCTGATTTGATCATCGGAGGATTCTACTGGAGCTAGCACCACCGACTTTGGATGAAACTTTATTTTGCAGGTCACCGACGATGACCTCTTCTTCCTCAACTCCAGCTCAATCCGACGTCAACCAAATTTCATACAAATAATTCTCAATAGTTGTTCAACCATCTAATCAGATCAAGACTTCTAATGTATGTGACCCCACTGGTTCGAACCTAAGTCGGCAGCATAGGAAAAAATTCTTGTACCAATCAAAATGACCATCTAGTAATGGTACTTATTGGTACAGAAAATGGTGTTGATAATGGAACTCGCTAGAACTGGGTAAGATGAGATTTCTGACGGGATCTGCAAGATAAAGTCCAAACCAAAGGTAGGTGGCTCCAATAGAATTCTCCGACAGTCAAGTTAGTTTTCTAGCTAGTAAGAATGGAGTACTCAAGAGAATGTAAGCAAAGATGAGAGCTTAGAGAAGAAGGCATATTTCAAGGGTCTCTTTTATAGGCAGAGCTTATAATAGAATGATAGAGATAGCCATAATAGAATGCTAGTAGGTTGTTTAGGCCACATGGAGTTTGTTACGGAGAGTGGACTATCGTTTATCCTAACTTATAGATGGTTGGATTTAATTTGTTCGAGTTCAGATGAGAGGTTGGAAACTTTTGTGCGTGATAGTGAGCAGTTCATATTGGGATGGAGAACTCAAAATTGGATTGGTCGAACTTGAAGGTCAGCTTCTAGGTAATGGGCGGTAGACTCATAATTGGTTAGATTTTGTCGATGCTATCTCTTATAGCTCTGAGGAGCTCGATCATGGCAATAAAGATCTGAGATTGATTGAGAGTTGAGATGAGTGAGTACTAAGATTCAGAGCTTCTTGGTGGTGTTGTCTTAATTGCTCTCCAAAATTCGGTCAATACCCAAGGTCAGCCCGAAAGAGCACTGGAGTTCACTATTTGTATAGTAGCTATTGCTTATTCTATATTAAGAATTAGACTTATATTGATGATGAGGTCCTTTTACTGCTCAAATTCATCTGATCAGCATGCCTGATATAAGTTGATTAGATCTATAATTGTCAAGAAAAGATGAAGAAATTCGGTCACTTTCAAGGTCGACTACCATCGATAAGGCAGGGTAGAAGAATTCAGTTGGAGTGGAGTTTGGCTAGAGAGGAATCTAATTGGCCAAGGTCCTTAATATGAAATGATAATTACCATAATTTATAAAATAAAAGTATTAAAATAATAAAATAATTGATATTTATTTTAAGAAATTGATACTTTTATGGATGTTTTGCAGGAAAGAAGCCCATCAAAGCGAAGAGTTCGATTTATGAGTTCAAATGAATCAAATTTCATGCAAATCGAAGCTGAATTAGAATTTAAATGGAAGATGCAAGTTTTAATAAAAAATAAAAAAAATTAAATTAACTAAATCGACCAGCTCAATCGGCCAGTCCAGTAAGAACCAGACCGTAGCGCCAACGAACCCACGTGCGAACCTGACCTAGCTGACGTCAGCAAGGCATCATCTTCATCATGATCCACGGTGGACCGGCAGTCAGCTCAATAGACTTGGACCCTTAAAGTGTTAAAGAAAATCTATTACGGCGTATAACAGGGCAAGGGGTGCATTATGCGATCCTATGGACAAAATTTATCCCAATCAAGATCGGACAGTAGCAACCTATTCCTGACTTGACCAAGACTCCCCAGGCGGCATTTTAATGCGATCCGATGGCATGGAGTGCTCACAGTTTGGATCCGATGGTGAAGATTATTTCCGACTGAGATCAGGAGCTCCAGCAGTGTCTTTTTTGGTGGATTTTGATCCATAGATCCAAGCATCAATTACAAGGATCCAAAAACTTCTAATTTTCTCCTCTATTTAATGGCCTGAGTCCAAGAAGCCAGTAAAGAGCTCCCCTATGGAGAAAAGCAACCCACTTCAGGTAGATCTACTAAGGTCTAGAATTGGTTCGAGCGCATCAAGTCAATTTCTGACCTCATTGCCTCTAACCATTTCTCAAAGTCGATATCTGATATCACCTCATCATAGATCTTGGGATCATCACCTTGAATCCCATTTTTCATAAGGAACATTCTTTTTGCATCTTCTAAAATTGTACCTAAGTATCTCTTAGGAAGATGGAAAATTCTTCCAGATCTACGTGGTAGAGGAGGTTGTATTTAGACTAGCTCTAACTGATTTGGTTCCTCTGATTCCTTAGCTCGTTGCTCATCAGAGACCTTCTCCTTGAGCCTACTCTGTCTCTCGATGCCACCATCTTAAATAAACTATTTTCAAGGAAGATGGCATGTTGACTCATAGTCACATTGTGGTCTTTCGGAATGTAGAAATAATACCCTAATGACTTCTTAGGATATCTACTAAATCAAGCTCTAAATGATCTAGACTCTAATTTATCCATCTGCTATTTCTTAACAGGATAATCCCAAATTTTGAGATGGCTCAGATTTGATTTCTTACCATGCCATATCTCATATAGTATGGTAGAAATGGTTTTAGAAAAAATTCTATTTGGTAAGTATATTGTTATCATTAGACCATGTCCCCAAAAAAAATTAGGAAGGTCCATGAAGCTTATCATGGATTGGACCATATCCAATAAGGTCTGATTTCTCCATTCTGAGATCCCATTGAGTTGAAGCATTCTAGATGGAGTCCACCATGAGACTATGTGATTTTTCTTAAAATAGTTTAGAAATGTTTGACAAGGTATTCGCCTCCTCAATTCGATCAAAGAAACTTAATAGGCTTTCCAGTTTGCTTTTTTACTTCGTATCTGAATTTTTTGAACTTTTTAAAGGCTTCAAACTTGTATCCTATTAAGTACACATATCCATATCAAGATAGATCATCGATGAAGATAATGAAGCAGACATAGTTGCCTCTAGTTGGTACATCAAATGGACCACACACATCAGTATGTACTAGGACAAGTAGGTCTGCGGCCCTTTTCCCATGTCCTATAAAAGAGAGCTTGGTCATTTTCTCTTAAAGGCATGATTTACAAATTAGATATGACTCAAAAGCTAATAGATCCATTTATCTACATTTCTCTAATTTGTTAATCCTATCTTCAGACTCATGACCTAGCCTAAGGTGTCGTAGATACCTTTTATTTAGACTATCTCTAAGTCCTTTTGTTCCTATGGCATTCACGTTTTGCTTGACATTTAACACAGATACATCAACATGCAACTGATAGAGACCATTAATTAAGAAACTACTTGCAATTTTATTTCTTTCAAAAAGAATAGTATAGTGGTCCTTAAGAAAGCTAATTACATAACCTTTCTATGCTAAACAAGAAATAGAAACTAAATTCTTACTTGCTGCAGGCATAAAATAACAATCCCTAAGTACTAAATCTAAACCATGAAGGAAAAATCATGTTTTCCGATATAGGATCGTTCAGATCTGATAAGATCTGAAAGAATATTTTAAGAAAAAGAATTCTTAAATCATAACTAGATCAGAGACATCTCAGATCTGATCCTTTAAGATCTAATATTAAGATCAAAAATAAAATTAATTCTAACTTAATTTCATACCTTATATTTTGATAAACAAATTATCCTATGATGATTTTGATCTATCCTAATGATCTGGAAGGAGCAACGCAAGTGCCTGGCCTCTACCGATATCCACTCAGACAGGATCTAAAGGTCATCTCCTTCTAAATCTACTCTTCAAAAATTAGATCTGAATCTGATCTTAAAGTTCTTCAAAACTCTTTTGAAGAGGTAGCGGCCATCTCATTCAACAGTGCTATCTTCTTCCTGATCTAGGCACCTTTCTTCCTTGGATCATACTTGAACCTGTGCCTAACTCCTTGGGCATGGAGAGGAGAGAGATAGGATCAGAAGATGGCATGGAATATTTGTGGGCATCCTTGTGCTGTAGAGAATGCGAGAAGCACACCAAACCTAGGCGCAGACAGGATTTAAATAGACTCTATTGCGCCATGCAGTGCCACATCATCCCGACCATTCAATCAGATCTAAATCTAATTGGTGGGATGATGTCATCTGATCCAATCAGATGAAAGCCCCTCTGAAATCCATATAGGTGGTGCCTAAATTGGATAAACCCAATCTATTTGGCGCCTAGGTGTTTAAACCTATCAAAACACCTTGAAGTACCATCTGTATGGGACTCCATCTTTTATCCACATAGGGCGCATGCCTAGAGTGGCATGCACCCTCTCTCTTGCATCATTTAATAGGAGGACAAGAGCCCCAGATGCTCTTCTATAGGTGCATGATACATGGCCCCATGTCCAAGTGCCCAGGGTCAATAGTTGACTTATGTCCAAAAATAGGAATTAGCAGGTGACGAAAATTAGTAGGTGTTGTCTTAAATCCATCTAATAAATTAAGACAATCATTTTCTGATCTGGATAAGCTTCAGTCAGACTAAGACAAGGTTCTTAAGTGAGTCTAAACAAATTTGGCTCAGTTAAGATGAACTTAAGGGATTACAAAAAGAGAATGTTAGGCTCAATTGTGTACTAGCATGATTTTTTTGAACCTAATCGGATGTAATCCAAATCAATTGAACTTGGTTAGTCCAATTGATGACATCTAGACCCAAACTCTTGTTTATGTGACCCAGTTAGGTTTAGTTCCATATGGTATGAGATATGTCATGATCTCTATCATCAACATCATCAAAACACCTTTCGATGGATCAGAATATTTTTGATTCATATAATTAGAATGATCGATCATCTAAATCATTTTAATTGCTCCTAAAATCCACTAGTGATACCTAGCAGTATATGATAGCAACCCATTAGAACTGAAAGCAATCCTCTCTGTGCAGTTACCTATGTGATTGAGTTCTTCTATCTTAAGCCTCGACTCAACTAGGGTTAAGGTCAAGTCGTCAAACCCAATATCAGTCATATGAATTAATCATTCGATTCGAGTCCTATGTGAACCCTAATAGATACTCTTTCTATCATATTCACACTGCCATTGACATGGTGGGCTTATGGACTCAATCTTATGATTATCATAGGACTACTCCTCATCTACCGAGGTAGATAGATCTCCTATTGGTACAATCCAATTCCTATAATGAACATGTTACGACTAACATAAACCTCAGGATTTTGAATGGCTAGGAAATCAAGTTATGATGTAGTCAAACTATAACACCCTCAAGGTGAACTATCGATGCACCTCAGATCAAAGAACTAGACACATCATTGCAGCATCGAGTCAGTCATCGACGAGAAGGTAGACTTACTTATGACTACTTGAGGGGTCATACTCAGTACCCTCATTCTTTAATGAATACCTATACTTTCACTTCAGTGTCTCCTCACTGTAAGCTCAAGATACATCTATCCTAAGAAAGCAATCATACACCAACCTATCAAATCGATCACCATCCTCATGATGATCCTACGATCCAAAGCAGTTTATAAGTTAAATATGAAAATTCATGTCTTAAATTTTCAACTCTTGAAAATATGAACTATCATTATCATTAACTCAAAGGATATATCACAGACACTTTAAATACACATTATGATACAAAATAACCCTTTTATTAATTTGTAATCAAAATTATAAAATTATCCTTGGAAGTGTATTACAAGTATTAGCCAATCTAGCTTCTAGGGCACATATCTAACAAACTCCCACTTGACCTAAAGCTAATTGGCTACAAATCTAAGTCTCATCTTCTCAAGGTGGGCATCGATCTTCTACTAACTTAATGACTTTGTCAGTGGGTTAATCGTATTATCTACAGTGTCAACTATCTTAATCTTTACGTTTTCCTTCTCAAGATAATTGCGGATGAGGTGATATCACTGCTCGATATGCTTGGATTTTTGATAAGACCTCAGCTAGCTAGGGCTATGGTGCTATTGTTGTTGCAGTATAGAGGGACGACATCTGATGGCATCACTCTTAGCTCTATGGCAAACTTCTTATACCAGAATGCCTTCTTTGCAGCCTTCGATGCAACGATGTACTCTTCTTTCATGGTGGAATCTACTATCACAGTCTACTTGAAACTCTTTCAGCTGACAGCACCACCATTGCACTCAAATAGATTTTCAGATGTTGACTTTCGATTAGCTATATCGAACATAAAATCTGAGTCTGTATATCCCTAGATCCAGAGTTTTTCATTACCAAAGACTAGAAACATATCCTTAGTCCTTCTTAGGTACTTAAGGATATATTTCACAGAAGTCTAGTGCTCTTTGTCTGGATTTGACTGATACCTGCTCGTGACACTCACAGCATGGACAATATCAGGTCATGTACATAGCATGGCATACATGAAGCTCTCTATTATCGAAGCATAAGGGATCTTGCTCATGCATTCAATCTCCTCAGGTGTGTTGGGACACATCTTCTTAGAGAGATGAATGCCATGTCTGAAGGGTACTAATCCTCTCTTGGAGTTTTTCATGTTAAACCTTTTTAGCACCTCATCTATGTACATCTTCTGTGACAGACCCAGCATCCTATTTGGTCTGTCTCAATAGACCTTAATTTCTAGAATAGAGGATGCCTCTCCTAGATCTTTCATGGAGAACTCCTTGGACAACTACATTTTGACTGTAGTCAACATGGAAATATCATTTTCAATTAGGAGGATGTCATCCACGTAGAGTGCAAGGAAGACAATAGTGCTCCCACTGACCTTTTTGAAAACACAAGGCTCCTCTTCGTTCTTGATGAATCTAAATAATTTGATTACATCATTAAAATGAGCATTCTAGCTCCGAGATGCTTGCTTATGTCCATATATGGACCTTTGTAGCTTGCATACCTTATGATTATTATCACTGGATGTAAAATCTAGTGGTTGTTCTATATAGATATCTTCCTTAAGATATTTATTTAAGAATGTTGTTTTCATGTTCATCTGCCATATTTCATAATCAAAATAGATTGCAATAGCAAACAGTATGTGGATAGATTTGAGAATGGCTACTAGCAAAAAAGTATCCTAATAGTCAATGCCTTCATGCTGACTATACCTTTTCGCTAGAGCCTTGCTTTGAATGTCTTTACATTTTCATCGGCACCTATCTTTCTTTTCGTTGCCCAGCTATGCAACCCATGAGGTGGGGTGAATTGAATTTTTATAATTTTAAAGCTAATTTAATGATATCAAGATTGAATGATGATATGCAAGACGTGTGTGTGAAGCAATTTAGGTTAGAGAAAAATATAAAAGATTAGAAAGTATTGGGGATAAACCCTGCTCCTACCAAAGTCCAGTTCGATGCTCAGTCTAATGCAATCAGTAGCAACGAAAGAGCTTCAACGGTCGAGTCCTAGCCGAACTCCTTCAGCCAACCAAACTCCTTAGCGGTCGAGCTCCTTTCGAACTCCCCAGCGGTCAAGTCCTAGCCGAACTCCCCAGCGATCAAGTCTTAGCCGAACTCCTTTAGCCAGCCGAACTCCTCATCAGTCAAATCTTAGCCAAACTCCTTCAACCGACCGAACTCCTCTACAGCCAAGCTCCAATCGAACTTCTCAGTGGACGAGCTCCAATCGGACTCCTACGAAAGTCAAACTTCTTTCGAGCTTCTCCTCCAACCGGATGCCCATGAGAGTCGAACTTCCTCCATGCTCCTCCAGTCGGATGCCTATGGGAGCTGAACTCATTTTGAGCTTCTCCTCTAGTCGGATGCCTGTAGAAGTCGAACTCCCTCCGTGGTACTGCAGTCGGATGCCTACAGAAGCCAAACTCTTGTCGAACTTCTCCTTTGGCTAGACATATCCCCCTTAGGAGCCCGAGCTCCCCCGAAATGGATATACGCCAAGGTTCTTCACCTACAGCTATTGAACCACAGTGGTATGGTCGCCACTACCAGTCTGGCGGCACCTTTTCCTCCGTAACAAGCCCCATGTGGCCTACGATCGGATGACATGGCCACCACTACTGGTGACACCACTCTCTCCATAACCAGCTCCATGCGGCCCATGGTTGGATGACATGGCCACCACTACTAATCTGGTGACACCACTCTCTCCGTACCGAACCCCATATGGCCTAGAGCGGCCCGCTACCAGATGGTATGATCGTCATCATTATTCAAGCTCCGTTTATAAAAGAAACCCTCTAGATATGTTTCCTCGAAGCTCTCCTCTCCCCTCTAAAGCTCAAAGCTCATTTCTCATTCTTGAGCACTCCATTTCTGTTGGTCAGAAGAGCTGACTTGATCATTGGAAGTTCCTATCGGAGCCACCACCATCGACTTTGAACAAAATTTTATTTTGTAGGTCACTGATGGTAACCTCATCCTCCACTCCAGCACAATCCGACATCAATCAGATTTTGCACCAACAAAATTGGTGCTAGAGGAAGGGCCCTCTGTTCTTGAGGTTCCCTTATTCTTAAAGGAGTGCTCAACGATGATCTCTCTTCTCCCTCTCCAGAGATCTCTCTTCTTCCTCTCTAGAATTCTTTCTCAAGAGAAAATGCCTCCCAAGAAAGCTTTGATCCAATGATCGATGGCCTCCACAGCCCGATCCCATCCAAATCCATCTGCTCCCGCTTCAGCCTTGGCAACTCAGATTCCACCTGTACCCATGGTAAATGTGGAGCAGTTCAACCTACTTATCCAGTAGGTTCGTTGCCTCATGGAGGTAATGCAAGCCATGCAGCAGCCCCCAGCGGTGACTCCACCAGAAAACCCACCATCAGGATGTTGAAAATCGATCCCAAGGAAGAGTACTCGGGCTAGCGTACCCATCATCCCTGGGAAGGAGAAATAGAGAGTAGAGGATCCATGTTTGGATCATGATTTTCGTCTGAAGGAGATCTTCCCCATTTATAGTTGGAAGCCCCCCAAGATCTGCAACCAAGATGATGCCCTTGATCACAGACTATGGGAGATGGACCGACAGATTGAAGAGCTCGGCCATGTCACCCTGGCTCACCTTGACGACGTCTGCACCGATCCTTCTTTCTCCCTCCAAATTATGCAAGAGTCCATCCCACCAAACTTTGAGCTCCCTCAATTCAAAAGCTACAATGGAACCTCTGACCCAGTTGATCATCTAGAGGCCTTCTAGACCATGATGCTACTCCATGGCGCACCAGACGTCATATTGTGCCGAGCCTTCCCATCTACCTTAAAGGGAGCAGCAAGAAACTGGTACTCAGCATTGAAGCCAGGTATGATCTTTTCTTTTGACCAGATGAGCCATCAGTTCATGGCTCACTTCATCAGCAGTCGACGCCCACATCGAGGTTTGAATTTCCTGATGAATGTCAAGCTAGAGGGAGAATCCATCCGAGCTTATGTCACCTAGTTTAACGCCATGGCTTTGGAGGTCCGAAAGCTGGACTAGTTTGTTGCCATGGCCGCACTCAAGGGCGGCCTTTAGAAGAATGACTTATTGCTCTTGCTGGAGAAGAAGTATCCTAAGGACATCGTCGATCTACTAGCTCGATTGAGGGATATGCCCATATGGAAGAAGCCTTTAAGTTGAAGGATGAAGAAGCCATATGAGAGTGGCAGGCGGATAAGTCTAACAGACCCACCATCAATGGAGAGTTGAGTGAAGTTCGACAGCGCTCACGGGCACCCCCCGAGCACAAGCGAGCCCGAACTCCTCCAGCTCATCATCAAGGGAGCCCCGATAAAAAGGTGCAAAGAGGCCCTCCCCTTGGAAGGTTTTGATGATAGAGGAACAACAAAAAGGTCGGCCGCCTTCTGTATCATCGATGCCACGTTCGAGAAGAACTTGGTATTTCGACGAGCCATCATCTCCCAGCTTCAAAGCCAAGATAAGCTGGCTCCAAATTGGGAAGGCTGGCATGAGATAGAGGAGGTCGTCCGACTCGAGATTTACTGCCTCAAGGAACTCAGAGGAACAATGCTCCCACAACCATGGAACATAGAAAATCTGGGGATGTGTTGTCAGTAACTTTCCTTCAGTAAAATTCTTTCATTTCAATAATATTGTTTCTTGGTGCAAAAACTATGTGATAACAGGAAAGAAGTAGTCAATAGTGGTCATGCTAGGAACAGGAGGAGAATCTCATCCTAACATGAGCGAGTCGAAGTCCTTCAACCTCGGCTGTAGGAGATAAGAACTCCCCCGTGCAACCAGGCCAACCTCAGCTGTAGGAGATAAGAGCTCTCCCAAGCGTCCGTATCAACCTCGACCACAAGAGATAAGATCTCCCCTGAGTGATCGGGCCAACCTCGGTTGCAGGAGATAAGATCTTCCTCAATTGCCCATATCAACCTCGACTGTAGGAGATAAGATCTCCGCAAAGCACCTGTATCAACCTCGGCTACAAAAGATAAGATCTCCTCCGAACGATCGGGCCAACCTCGACTGTAGAAGATAAGATCTCCCCTAGCACCTGTATCAACCTCGATTGTAGGAGATAAGATCATCCCAAGCTTCAACCTCAGCTGTAGAAGAAAAAATCTCTCCCGAGAGACCAAGCCAACCTTGGCTATAGGAGATAAGATCTCCCTAGAGCATTCATTTCAACCTCGGCTATAGGAGATAAAATCTCCCTCGAGCGATCGGACTAACCTCGACTGTAGGAGATAAGATCTCCCCGAGCATCCGTATCAACCTCAGCTGTAGGAGATAAGATATCTCCTGAGCGCTCGAATCAACCTCGACTGTAGGAGATAAAATCTCCCCCGAGCGACCGGGCCAACCTCGACTGCAGGAGATAAGATCTCCCTCGAGTGCCTATATCAACCTCGGCTGCAGGAGATAAGATCTCCTCTGAGCACCCATATCAACCTCAGCTATAGGAGATAAGATCTCCCCAAGCTTCAACCTCGACTGTAGGAGATAAGATCTCTCCCAAGCGATCGGGCCAACCTCGGCTGTAGGAGATAAGAATCTCCCCTAAGCATCTGTATTAACCTTGGCTGTAGGAGATAAGATCTCCCCCAAGCGCCCGTATCAACCTCAGCTGCATGAGATAAGATCTCCCTCGAGCGACCGAGCCAATCTTGGCTATAGGAGATAAGATCTCCCTCGAGCACCCGTATCAACCTCGGCTATGGAAGATAAGATCTCCCCTGAGCAATCAGACCAACCTCGACCGTAGGAGATAAGATCTCCCTCGAGCACCCGTATCAACCTCGACTGTAGGAGATAAGATCTCCCCCAAGCTTCAACCTTGGCTACAGGAGATAAGATCTCCCTCGAGCGATCGGACCAACCTCGACTGTAAGAGATAAGATCTTCCCTGAGTGCTCATATCAATCTTGACTGTAAGAGATAAGATCTCTTCCAAGTGACGGAGCCAACCTCGACTGCAGGAGATAAGATCTCTCCCGAGCATCCGTATCAACCTCGACTGTAGGAGATAAGATCTCCCCCAAGCTTCAACCTCGGCTGCAGGAGATAAGATCTCCCCTGAGGGATCGGGCCAACCTCGACTGCAGGAGATAAGATCTCCTCAAGCATTCGTATCAATCTTGGCTGCAGGAGATAAGATCTCCCCTGAGTGACCAAGCCAACCTTGGCTATAGGAGATAAGACCTCCCTCGAGCGCCCGTATCAACCTCGACTGCAGGAGATAAGATCTCCCCTGAGCAATCAGACCAATCTCAACTGCAGGAGATAAGATCTCCCCTAAGCGACCTGGCAAACCTCGACTGTAGGAGATAAGATCTCCGTCGAGCATCCGTATCAACCTTGACTATAGGAGATAAGATCTCCTCTAAGCGTCCGTATCAACTTCGACTGTAGGAGATAAGATCTCCCCCGAGAGATTGGGCCAACCTCGACTGCAGGAGATAAGATCACCCCCGAGTACCCATATCAACTTCGACTGTAGGAGATAAGATCTCCCTCGAGCGATCGAGCCAACCTCGCTATAGGAGATAAGATCTCCCCCAAGCACTCATATCAACCTCGACTATAGAAGATAAGATCTCTGTCGAGCCATCCTTGATTGTAGGAGATAAAATCTCCCCCAAGCTTCAACCTCGGTTGCAAGTGGTAAGATCTCCCCCGAGCCAATCTTGACTGTAGGAGATAAGATCTCCTCCAAGCACCCGTATCAACCTCAGTTGTAGGAGATAAGGTCTCCCCCGAGCGATCGAGTCAGCCTTGACTGTAGGAGATAAGATCTCCCTCGAGCGACTGGATCAACCTTGACTGTAGAGGATAGGATCTTCCTCGAGCTTTATCCTCAATTGTTGGAGATGATATCTCCTCCGAGGAGCTCAACCTTTGACCTCAGCTATAGGAGATGAGATCTCTTTCAACCTCAGCTTGAGACGAGATCTCCCACGAGCTTCAATCTGAATCAGCATAGAGCCCAGAAGAGGACTTCGATAGTCATCTTTTCTGTACTCCCTTCCTTCGAGTTTCAAACTCGAGAGTGGGGGGGACTATTATTGGGGATAAACCCCGCTCCTACCGAAGTCCAGTCCGATGCTCAACCTAATGCAATTGATAGCCACGGAAGAGCTTCAGCGATCGAGTCCTAGCCAAACTCCTTCAACTGGTCGAACTGCTCAGCGGTCGAGCCCCTTCCGAACTCTCTAGCGGTCGAGTCCTAGCCAAACTCCCTAGCGATCGAGTCTTAGCCAAACTCCTTCAGCCGACTGAAGTCCTCAATGGTCAAGTCTTAGCCAAACTTCTTCAGCTGATTGAACTCCTCTACGATTGAGCTCTAATCAAACTTCTCAACGGTCGAGCTCTAGTCGAACTCCTACGAGAGTTGAACTCCTTCCGAGCTTCTCCTCCAGTCTGATGCCCATAAGAGCCAAACTTTCTCTATGCTCCTCCAGTCGGACGTCTATGGGAGCCAAACTCCTTCCAAGCTTCTCCTCTAGTCGGACGCCTGTAGAAGCCAAACTTCCTCTATGCTCCTCCAGTCGGATGCCTACAAAAGCCAAACTCTTGCCGAACTTCTTCTTTGGCTAGACGTATCTCCCTTAGAATTTTGAGCTCCCCTGAAATAGATACACATTAAGGTTCCTCATCTATGACTATTGAACCTCGACGGTATGGCCAACACTACTAGTCTATCAGCACCTTTTCCTCCATAACATGACCGGACGACATGGACACCACTACTGGCGTCACTACTCTCTCCGTAACCAATCCCATGTGGCCTACGATCGGACGACATGGCCGCCACTACCAGCTTGATGACACTACTCTCTCTGTATGGAACCCCATGTGGCCTAGAGAGGCCCGCTACCAGACGGTTTGGTCATCACCATCATTCAAGCTCCATCTATAAAAGGGACCCTCTAGATATATTTTCTCGAAGCTCTCCACTCCCCTCTAAAGCTCAAAGCCCACATCTCATTCCTGAGCACTCGATTTCTGTTGGTCAGAAGAGCTAACTTTATCATTGGAGGGTCCTATCGGAGCCACCATCACCAACTCCGAATGAAACTTTATTTTGCAGGTCACCGACGGTGACCTCGTCCTCCTCCACTCCAGCTTGATCTGACATTAAACAGATTCTACACCAATAGAAAGCAAGAATTTAACAATCTAAGAAAAAAAAGATAGCAAGCACACCACAAACAAGCAAAATTTATAATGGTTCGATGCTTTTCTTGCACCTATATCCACTTTCCAAGATCCTACTTGGAAATTAAAATCCACTAACTGTATTCAAACTGAATACACCATTGGAAACCTCCAACCCTAACTATTCTATGCTAGAACACTTATTTTTCAAGTACAAGCCAATCTAATACAATCCTATTCAAGGTTAGGATCAACCTTTCTATATTTTGGAACCACCCCAAAACTTGAATCAAGATAGTAAAGCAGAGTAATAGATTTAATGACAATCAAATACAAGTTTAGCTTTCTTTGTGAGCAAATAAAATCTTAAGAACATTTTTCACAATAATGGAGGAAGCTTCTCTAATTTCCCTCAGGGTTGTTGAAAATTTGAAAGAGCTCTTGAGAGGTAGGTGAACTTGAAATGAAAGCTTCTTTGCTTGAAGATGACTTTTGCTTAGGACTGAAATTGAATCACACCAATCTTAAATATTTTTCCTTATTTAAATCCTTTTAGATCTTCAATAGGTGGAGAAGAGAATCTTGGGCAAGATTTGTAGTCGCTGGAGATATTAAAGAAATCATTAAAACCTACCAAAATAAGAAAAAATAGTGGTTGTAGAAAAATATCTGTTGTAGGGGTTGACTCATGGGTCAACTCATGGCACAGGGATCGACCTTGAGGTCAACCTCTGAGATAAAATCCAAAAAAATAGCCATTCTATATTTTTAGCCTTCGGAACAACAGAGGTCGAGCCTTGGCACAAAGATAGCATGCCAAACAGCCCTTTTCAGTAGGAGACGGCCTAGGAATCGATCCTTTCACTTCAAACTTGATTTCTCCCAAAATAAGCATCCAAAAATCATGGGACTAACTTCAAAGGATTAAAAATCTTCTATACTTGCTCTTGAGTCTGTTAGATTAAAATTTGATAAAATTATAATTTTTCCCCTAAAATACAAAAAGTCTTTTTCCAAGTCAAATTCATTAGTAATCCTCTCAAATGCTTTGTAATTATCAAAATCAATTCTTAGAGCAACAATCTTCCCCTTTTTGATGATGACAAAATATTTGAGCATAAGCAAAAATAAGGCATGTAGAAGCATCGATTGAGGATTTTAAAAATTTTGAAGAAACATGCTACATCATAAACTAGGATATTATATTCAATTATTTGACCAATATGGCATCAGAGTAGTTTGATGATTACTTATAGTCAGGCATTTAAATGATTTGCAAAAGTGTTTGACTTACTTATTTCTTTTGTCAATTTTACTTCTATTTTATTTTTTTATCAATTTTACTTAAATTTTGTTTATAGCTTAATTTTATTTATTCTACTCTCCCTTTTTGACATCATCCAGTAAGATCTTAAAAGATTTTAAAATTCATAAATGAAAAAGCCTCCTCCTTAAGTTATTGTTAGACATACGTGCCTTAGAAGCCAGAATTGACTGACACTTGTAATATACTTCTAAGGGCAAAATTATAATTTTGAATATAATCAATACAATGGATTATTTTCTATCACATATATGTATTTAGTGTCTGTGATATATCCTTTGAGTTAATGATAATGATAATTCATATTTTCAAGAGTTGAAAATTTAAGACATGAATAATCATTATTAACTCATAAAATGCTTCCGACCATAGGATCATCATGAGGATGGTGATTGATCCAGAAGGTTGGTGTATAATCGCTTCTCTTTAGTAGATGAGTCATGAGTCTATGGTGTGGAGACACCGGAGTGAGAGTACAGGTACTCATTAGAGAACGAGGGCACTGAGCGTGACCACCTCAAGTAGTCATTAGGAAGTCTACCTTCTCGTCAATGACTGACTCGATGCTGTAGTGGTGTGTCTGATTCTTTGACATAAGGTGCATCGGTAGTTCACCTTGATGGTGTTATAGTTTGACTACACCATAACTCGGTCTCCTAGCCATACGGAACCCTGAGGTGTATGTTGGCTATAGCATGTTCATTATAGAAATTGGATTGCATCAAGATGGAACCTAACTGGGTCACACAAATAAGAGTTTGAATCTGATGATCATCAATTGAACTGATCCGATTCAATTGATCTGAAAGAGATTCAATTAGATTCAAGAAAATCATGCTAGCACTCGATTGAACCTAACGTTCTTCTTTTACTATCATAAATAGTTATCCTGACTGAGTCAAAGGAGTTTGTGCTCAATTAGAGGCCTTCTCTTGGTCTGACTAGAGCCTATCCAGATCAGAAAAGGATTGTCTTATTTTATAAGACAATACTTACCATTTTTGGTCACCTACCATTTCTCGTCCTTTCACTTTGGTCAAAAGTTGACCTTTGATTGGTCAAATGTTGACCATTGACACTTTAACTTCTGTCCATGTGTCACGCACCTATTGGAGAGCTGGTGGGGGCTTGTCTTTCTACCAGAACCTGGCAAGGAGGAGGGCGCAGCCAAGGGTGGCATGCGCCCAAGCTGGAGGCGCTCAGGAGTCTCTGTTGGACAGGGACTCCACCTCCTTTTTGGATTTCGATTAGATTCCTCCTAAGAACCAACTTTGATTGATCTTAGGCGCCATCTAAGGATGAATCCAAGGGATTCTATTCCCACCAATCAAATTTAGATCTGATTTCACAAAGGGTTGTGATTGGTTGGGAAGAAGAGGAGTTGGATCATGCATAGTCTATAAACAAGACCCTACGCCCAACTCAAAAAGTGATGCAATTTCCTATGCCCCAAGGCTGCCTCTCTCTTCCTCCTCCATGCCAAGTTCATCTTCTCTCTCTCCTCTCCATGCTCAAAGAATTTTGGGATCTTAGTTGGTGCAATCTAGGCAAGTGAAAGGCGACAGAAAGCTAGAAGGCTGCACTACTGCAAAGGACAACTGCTGATCTTCGAAAGTTGTTTTGAAGATCCTCCAAATTAGATTCAGATCTAATTTCTGGAGACATGATAGAGAATAAGAGGATCTCTAGATTCAGCCCAA
>QRFJ01004083.1:71328-161651 GCA_006176705.1 Cocos nucifera | reverse complement strand
TTAGCAATCCAAAATGAAATCTTTTTTTAATGATGGACATTTTATAGATAGGACCCTCCATTGTTTGATGGCTCAAATTATACTTATTAAAAATTCTAGGATAAAAATATTTATTCAAGCACATGACTATAATTTATAAAATATTATAATCAATGGCCTACACACATCCAATGCATCAATTCATGATAAAGAAATGATTCAAATGAATGCTAAAGCAATGAATTTACTTTATTATTCATTAGACAAATATTTTTAATGTAAACTATTTATATAATTCAGCAAATCAAATATGAAAAAAATTAGAAAAACTTTTGAGGGAGCAAATCAAATAGAAACATCAAGCTCTCAAGAAGAAAAGAAAACTCATCTCAACTCATGCTTCATGGTGCATGAGGATGAAAAAAGAAGAAAAGAAAGAAACAAAAGAAAAAAAAAGTATTGATTAAGCGGGAGCAAAGCAAAGAAGAGAAGAATGAGAAAGAGGAGGAATGTATAACAAGTTGTTGCCTTATGGCTCAAAATGATGAGATATATCATGAACACTCTTCTAAATTTACTTTTAATTAATTATATGAAGTCTTTAATGAGTTAATGGAATGAATACAAAAAGATAAAGGCTATAGAATAAAGAACATTAAAAAATCTAATCTATCTTTGGTTGAAGAGAAAAATAAAATTTTGAGTGAAAAAGAAGATCTATTAAAAATATAAAAAATATGACCAAAGAAAAGAAAGATTTCTTGAAATAAATTAATTCTTCAACTAAAGAAAAGAAAGAATTGATTAAATTTAAAAATTTGTTAGTTGAAGAAAATGCTGAGCTTAAGAAGAAAAATGATATTTTAAAATCCTTTCTAAAAGAAAATGAGATAATTTTCAAATGAAAAATTGGATTTTAACTCAAGAAAATCTGAACCTAAGAATTGAAATTGCTAAGTTAAAATCTATGGTAGAAAAGTTCACTCTTAGCTCAAATAAACTTCAAATGATACTTGAAAATCAAAAGACCATTTATGATAAAGCTGGCCTAGGCTATAATCCTCTTAAGAAATAAAAATTTTTGAAAAACATCTTTGTGAACTCATCAAGCAACAAGTTTTCAAATATTACTTGCTTTAAATGTGAAAAAGTAGGACATAAATCCTATATGATGATTTGGGTTCCAAAAGTAAATTTGAAAATTCAAACAGAAGAAGATTTGGGTTCCAAAAGAAACCATGAGCTCTAACCTTCATGGACCCAAGATGACTTGGGTACCAAAAACTAGTAAATGATTTATGCAGGATACACTAAGGATCCAATGAAATAAAATGAAGAAAATACTTGTAGTTGGATGCCTTGGGAATGGACTTGGATGGATGATGATATTGGATAAAATCTAAACTTTTTCTCACATCATACCATCAATATTTGTTTGATTAATTCTATTAATTTTAATGATCTATCATTATGATTTCATATTATGATTACTTGCTTGAAATTCTTTTCATATGTTAGTAAGATTAGTATGATTGATTGATTTTGATGATTTGAATACTTTAATTTTAAAAAATCAATATGCTCTCCTCTAAATATCATGTTATGATATAAATTGAAACTATCTTAAAATTTCAACATGATATAATAGCTTTCCCCATATCAATTTTGTAATTGATAAACTTAAATTAAAAGATTCTTAATTGGATATGAATATTTTTGAATTACTAAATATACATGCAAAATTGATTTTTGGCATTCCCCCATAAGTTGCTTAAATATTAAAATTTCTCAAAACTTTGCATGATCTAAGTACTTGAAGATAAAACATCTATTCATAAAGCTCAAGTGCTTGATGTGTTGAATTACATTGCATATTAGCTTATCCCTAAGGATTTGAAATTTCATAATTCAACTAAAACTCATAGAGCCTATATCTAGATTTTCTTTTACATGAGTCCTTGACTTGATAATCTTGCCCCTATGATTGATTAATTCTTGATCCCCCAATTTGACTTAAATATCTTTCTTGATCATCAATTTGATTGCCTATTGATTCTTATTCAAGTTGATTAAATTTTCTTGAATCAAAAACTACTTGAACTATTTTCTGCTTCAAAAAGCCGACTCTTGATTTAGTAGGAGTTAACCCCTTTTTTCTGGGATTAGTTCTCTTATTTAAAAATATTCCAAGGCTCTATTATTCTATTATCAATTTTCTCGAGCCATAATTTCTTTCAAACTCCTCTCCTACTAAAATCGGATCTTTCCTCTCCATTTCTATTCTAATCTTGTAGTCCTTGTTCTCCAATGGCACCCTGAAAGCATTTTACCCAAAGAAAGAGAGAAGTTTAGTTTCCAAAGTGAAAGATGTGCAGATTGAGATAAATGTTGATAGCATTGGATGTATGCTACATATATACAGACCAGTAGGAGCACCTCGGATTATCTCAAGTAGCTACACATTTAAGATTTATATTTGATCGAGATAATGATTGAGGATATTGAGGATATCAGCTTTCATGCTGTAGTAGATGATGATGATGAGACTCCTACAGTAGAGCATAAGATAGTATATATCAAGACAAGGAGCCAACAGAGCAGCATGAATAAATAGAGACAGCTTCACTTTCACAGATCAGCTATCTAGATACTAGCTTATGATTACCTGATAAACTGAATGAGGATGCATTTGTTGAGTGACTCTTCATCAAGATCATAGCATCAATCTAAGCAGAGCTTTTGAGATATATATCAAAAGCACACCAGATGAGATGAGATCAGATGGAGGCATTATCATTGATCAGAAATGAGTTAGAAAGATTGATTCAAGCACTCACTATAGCGAGGAAGGATGTTCACTACTGGACCCAATCATTTGGAGATATTAGACTACACTCTCCTTCTACCTAGCCTAGACCTACATCTTAGGATTATCCTGATCTATACTTGCTTAAGATGCTAGAATTTTTTTCCACAGCTTTAGTTATTCTTTCAATCTATTTTTGGCATCTATATAGGGTATAGCTCTCATATATTTTGCATACTTTTATGATTTTATCTTTGTAATCACCATTCGCTAATCAATAAAAATTTTATCTTTTATGAAAATTTAATATGTTTAATATTATTTGTCTGACTCAATATGTGCTTTGCTTGCAAAATAAAGGAGAAGAAATGATTGCTTGTTTAAATTAATTAAATATGCCTGATTTGAAAGAAATAGGAAGAAAATTAAGAAAAGTTAATTTTCCAACATAGGAGGAGAGTTAAGAAAATCAAGGTTTCTAGCATTTATTATGAAAAACAAAAAATATTTGAACTAAATAAGAAAAAAATATTATTAAAATATTAAAATTAAAATTATTTTGATCTATTTATGCACTTGTGTTATTATAGTTATTTGATTTGCTTTAAAAAAATTATTTCTATTTTACTTTTTATTCAATCATACTTTGCATGGTTTGATCCTATCATAATTTTTAAAAATTAATTTTTATCAAGCTGAATCTTGAAAAATATTTTACTCTAAATGAAAATTCTAGATAAATAATTTTTGAATCTCACGAAAAATCATTAATTGACATTTATTTGTTTCTTGACTTTTTGGTTCACTTATACTTGAGCCTTCATGTGATTTTATTTATTGATGTTTTACATTGGTATCAAAGAATTCATCCTTAAGTGAAGTTTCACAATTGGTATCAAATAGATTTTTTTGCCTTGCACTTCATTGCTTTCTTTTGGCAAAAAGAGAAAAATATTTTGTCTTGAATCTAATTTTGCATAGCTTATATGATATCTTTTGAGACAAATTTAAAGAATTTTATATCTTTTCTAAACTAAATTAAGTGATATTTCTTAAGAAAAAAATCTAAATTTAAATAGTAAATCTCTCTATGATTTGTATGTATAATCTATTGGTATCATAATTTATATCAAATAGTATATTTTTGCCTTGAATTCCATTATATTATATTTTTGCAAAAGAATAGTTGCTTTGCCTCAAATATGAATTTCCATGGCTATATTCTTACTATTATAACGTTTAAGATAAATTTTTATGATACATTTTTTAATAATTTACTCTAATATCAAAGAGAAAGAAAGAAAATAATGCTTTATCTCAAATCTAAGTTTACACGGCCATATTTTAATATGATAATATTTGATATAAATTGCAAATATTTGATATCTTTTCTAAAATCAACATATAATATTTCTTAAAAAAAAAAAGAAATATATTTTTTTTAAAAAATAATTATTAAAAAAAATAAATCTCTTTATGATAATATATGCAAATTCTTAATTTTAAAAGAATCTATTCATCTTGGATTTTTAAAGCTTAAAGCTATTCCTTAGCTAAATTTGAAAAGCATTTCTTTTTGAATCTATAGTTTTAAAAAAATATATATAGTATTGCAATTATACTTTCTAAATAAGAAAGAAATATTTCTTAAACTAAATCTTATTCTATTTTTGGTTGAGTTATGCTAAAAGAAATTATTTTTAAACTTAAAAAAAAATCACTTATATTACTTGATTTGTTCATCTTTGATTTAAGCATTTATATATTTTTTGACTTATCAATTCATACTTTGAGTGATTTAATTATATCATCATTTTTTAATGATCAATGAATATTTAAAAAATGCTTTACATTAATTGATCATTTTGATGTTGTCATGATTGAAGACATCCTGTTGTAAATATTCTATTTTAAAATTAATGAAAATAAAATTTTTATGAAAAAATAATTTTACTGTATCAGGATTATGATTGATTATTTGATTGATGGTTGATTATTTGAAACTCAATATACTTACTTTAAAATAAGTACAATAGAAGAAAAAAATACTAAATAAAATAATTTGATCTTAAAAGACTATTTAATTAAAAATATGCTTTTATTTGCAAAAAGTAAGAAGGAAGAATTTCATTTAAAGATGAATTAGTTACAAAATTGGTATCAATTCAAATTTAAAGAATTCTGTGCTTAAAAGTTCAAATTAGTATTAGTTAAAGATTAAAATGGTATCAATTAATGGATGCTTCACTTAAAAAAAAAAAGAGAGAATAAATTTAAAAATATTCATGTGATGAATTTTATGGTATTCACTTTTGAAAATAGGAGGAGAGACATTTGCTGTAAATTAGTATTGAAAATATCGATATTAATCTTCAAATTCTCAATCATTTATCTTATAATTCTCTCAAATTTGTACTTTATTTCAATTGATTTCAAACTCTCAATCAAATGCCATTTTAAGTCTTTTTCAATTTCATGCTTTCAAATGTATTTATTCAATTTAATTTACTTGATTTAAAAGTACTACTAATTTAAAGTAGTATTCAGACAAATAAATTATTTCTCAAATATTGAAACTTGCTTAAAAGTGGTATCATTCATATGCTGATTTTATAATTTAATTTATCTAAATATTCTTGACATTCTTAGAGTTGAATTGAATTGAAAACTTCTTCTTACTTCCTAGAAATAAATTTATAAGAATTTTTAATGTACAATGTAAGATCCTTATACAAAGTTATTTTCAGCTTTGATACTATCTTTTCATAACCCTTTCGATACATACATTTTCAAAATTTAAGTTGACTAAAACTTCTTAAGAAAATGTAAAAGAATAAATATTAAAATTGGTGTCAATTTTTTTCTATTATACTTATTTTATTTGAAAATTCTTTATTTTTTTAAAATTAAATTAAAAATCTAAATTGATGGGTATCAAATAGAAATTTGATATCGGAACCATACTTTTTCTTAGTATCAAATGTGCTAAAATATCTTGAAAAGCACTATCCTCTTCAATATTGACTTGAAAAATCTGAATTAAAACTTTTTAGAAAGAGGAAAGAGTGATATCAATACAAATTTGATATCAAATATACTTATTTTTCATATTAAATATCTCATAAAATTTCAAATTTAATACCCTCTTGAAATTAAATTAAAATTTTTTAAATTTTATATATATATATTTTGAATTTTCAATTGATTTTGATGATATATTTCAATGATTTGTTTGATGCATTAAAAAGAAATATATATGTTATGCTTGATTTTTTTGTTCAAAATTTTGAAAAGCTCTATTCCTTCTTAAAGCCTTAAATAAATATATATTTAAAAATCTGATTATAAAAAGTTATAAGTCATTTAATAAGGGAGGAGAGCCTTTGATATTTGAATTCAAGTAAATTTTTGAAAGAAAAGCGATGTTTTAAGCATATTTTAAATTCCAAAGATAAGTTTTCAAAAGGAAGATGATTTATTTGACTTTATTTTTTGAATTTGATACATCTCTCATTTGATATACTCCTATATTTTATTGATTTTGATGGTTTTCTTAATTCTTTTCCATAAGCTTTTTAATGATTATCAAAAATGAGAAGAGAAGGATACGTTGAGTATATGCTTAATGAATTGATGCTTAAAATACTCAATAATTTGATACTTGGAAATCTTAATACTCATTTATTTAAATTGAGACATTAATAGTATAATGAGTATATGAAAAATATGCAATGAACAAAAGATAAATTAAGAATATTCATAAAGTATGCATTTATATGTTTAGTCAATTACTTCATGACATATGTTAGCTAATTTTGATTGTATATGGTGCTTATCTTGTATGGCTAACTATTTCTATTTTTGGAATCTTTATATAAACTCCATGTTGCATCTTTATGTATTCTAACTAGAACTATTTACTTGATGTATGACTCTTATGACTCATATATATTTTGAATATTGGCATCTTATTCTATCATAAAAGAGGGAGTAAATTTTTATTTCAAACAAGAAAAGAGTAGTTTTTAATTGATGATGTCAAAAAAGGAGAGTAAATATATTGTTTGGTATCAGCAACAATTGTTAATTGATGATGTTAAAATTACATGCTTGATGGTTGATGATGTTAAAATTATATGCTTGATGATTGGGAAATTTTTTATATAGCCCCTAACCCCTCTTCTAAAAGAACTAAGTTATTTTGTAGAAACTAAGGTTTATACTATGATTCCTCTATCCTTTATGGTAATGAGGCACTATGGTCAATCACCTATAGGCATTGACATTATGTTTTGATATTATAAAGCTCATGCCTTAAAAATTTACATCAATTGAATATATCTATATATTGTCTTAATTTTAAACTCAAAATTCTTAATGGCACTATTATTTTCAATGTTCTATGCATGTCTTATTTTGCTTATACATAAATATTTTATCATAATAAAAAAGGGAGAGATTGTTGCTCCAAGAAGTAATTTTGATGATTACAAAATATTTGAGCAAAATACTAATGATTTTGGCTTAAAAAAATTTATTATATTTCAGAAATAAAATCATAAATTTTATAAAATTGTAGAAAATATATTTTGGAAGCCTCAACAACAAGCCTAGAAGATTTTTGATCTATTGGAGATAGTTTTATAAATTTTGGATGCATAATTTAGAAAAAAATCAGGAAGAAAGATGATGAGGGGCAAAATCATAAATTTTATAAAGTTGGAGAAAATCTATTTTGAAAGCCTCAAGAGTAAGAACAGAAGATTTGTAATTTATTAGAGATAATTTCATATTTTTTTGGATGTATATTTTGAGAGAAAATCAAGTTTGAAGAAAAGAGTCAACCCTCGTCAAAGGGGCTGATTGGCACACCAAAGGGGACGACCCCTAGGTCATCCCCTATGCCAGGGGTCAACCTATGGATCGACTTCTGCTATTCTAAAGGCAAAAAAATATAGAATAGTTGGTTTTTTGGATTTTCTATCATAGAGGTCAACCCCTAGGTCGATCCTTGTGCAAGGGACGACCTAAGGGTCGACCCCTATGATGGAAAAAGTCTATAATGGCTATTTTTTGGTCCTTTTCATATGCATTTAATGCTCCAAAATGGGTCTCCAATGGTTATAAATTGAGTCTATTTTCTCTCTAGTCATCATGGAGGATATAAAGGCTTTCAAAAGGAAGGAACAAGAAAAAAGAAATTCAAGCATTCATTTCAATCCTAAGCAAAAAGTCCTCTTCAAGCAAAGAAGCTTTCTTTTCAAGTTTACCAATCCCTTAAAAGCTCATCCAAGTCTTTAACAACTTTGAGAAAAATTAGAAAAACTTTTTTTTTAATTATGTAAAGAGTTTTTAATATTTTATTTGTTCATTAAAGAGGCTAACTTTGTATTTCAGTGTCATTAACTCTTATACTCTGTTTTCATATTGTTTTAAGTTTTGGAAGTTCCAGACTTGGGAAGGTCTGTTCGAACCTTGAATCAGAGTGTGTAGGGTTGGCTTGTACTCAAAAAACAAGCATGCTAGCTTGGAATAGCTAGGATTGGAGGTTTCCAATAGTGTATTTACTTTGAATATGGTTAGTGGATTTAAATTTTCAAGTAGGAGCTTGGAGAGTGGAGGTAGGTGCAAGATTGGGACAAAACCACTATAAATCTTACTTATTTGTTGTGTGCTTGCTCTCTCTTCATCTTTATTTTCTTAAATACTTGCTCTCTTACTATTTATCTTTTCATCTCACTTAAATCATCTACCACATACAACTTGCATAACATTACATAATCTTTGTGGTTCTAAATTAGCTTTAAAATTTTAAAAACTCAATTCACCCTCCCTCTTGGGTTGCATATCTGGGCAACACTATGATAGTCTCAGGTCAAAAGATTACATGCACAACTCTCACTATGAGAATCATCTATTGACATGTAGATAAGACTCCATTGGATGTTCTCGAATTGGATTAATTCAGTGAACTCATTCTCTAATGAGCACCCATATTTTTATATTAGTGTCATACACAAGTGATTGTGAGATCAATCATCCTTTTCATCAAGCATACATAAGATATGCTAGTCTTACCAGAAATATTGATCCCCAACTCAGTGTTCCATCGACCAAAAATATTTAAATTAAGATTTTGAGATTTTAAGTCTCATAGGTATGATCTTATCATAACCCTAAAATCATAGCCCTAATTTATGAGGTTCATCATAATCATAAATAATTAAGATGCAGCATATGATGAAATAAATATCTTTATTTATTTGAAAATGTTATTACATGAGTTTGGAAGATAAAAGAATAGCCCATCAAAATATAAATTTCGATTGGCTTGAGGGCATATTCCTTTCATCCAAGAAATGGCTAGAGATAATGAAGTCGGAGATTGACTCAATGTGCTTGAACCAAGTCTGAACCTTGGTAAATCCATCTGAAGGTATAGTACCTATTAGATGTAAATGGATCTTCAAGAGAAAGATAGGTACAGATGGAAATATAGAGATATTCAAGGCTAGGTTAGTGGCATATAGTCGGTGTGAAGGCATTGACTATCAGAATACCTTCTTACAAGTGGCCATGTTAAAATTCATCCACGCATTACTTGCAATTGTGGTATATTTTCATTACAAAATATGGCAACTGGATATAAAAACAATGTTCCTAAATGGATATCTTAAGAAAGATATCTATATGAAACAGTCGCTTAGTTTCACTTTCGGTGATGGTGATCACAAGGTCTGCAAGCTACAAAGGTCCATCTATAGACTTAAGCAGGTATCTCAGAGCTGGAATGCTAGTTTTAATGATGTAATCAAATTATTTGATTTCATCAAGAATGAGAAGGTACCATGTATGTTCAAGAAGGTTAGTGAGAGCACTGTTGTCTTTCTCATATTATATATGGATGACATCCTCCTAATTGAAAATGATATTTTCATATTAATCTTGGTCAAAGTGTAGTTGTCTAAAGAGTTTTCTATGAAAGACCTAGGAGAAGCACCCTTTATTTTGGAGATTAAGGTCTATAAAGATAGACCAAAGAGGATGCTTTTGAAGGAAAAATCCTATTTTCCACCGTAGAATCGTGCAGATCTGATCAGATCTAAGATGAATTTTTTTAAAAATTTTTAAATGATCTAATCTAATCTAATAGTTCTTAGATCTAATCATAATGATCTAATATTAGAAATTAAAATAAAAATTAAATTAGATTTAATATCATATCTTGTTTGGGTAATCTGATTACCTTGCGATGATCTTGATGTTTCCTGAGGTTCTGGAAGGAACCATGCACGCGCCTAGCCTCTACCAATATCCACTTGAGAAAAATCTGGATGTCTTCTTCTTGTAAATCTTTTCTCCAAAGATCATATCTAAATTTGATCTGAAAGTCCTTCAAAAAATTTTTGAAGGCAGCATGTCCACCTTACGAACATCGTTGCGTAGATGCTGAACTCTTCATAAATTTGATTAGATCTTCTTCTTAGATTTATGCCTAACTTTTTAGACATGTAGAAGAGTCGGAGAGAGAGGATAGAGGGGGTGTGGGATATCTAGAATGATAGCCTTTGGGTATGAAAAATATTTCTCCATGAAGAGCCTTGACACAAGGGTTCTTATACAAAAGCATAGCACCAAGTTAGAGTCCTTCTTTGATCAAAATCCTCATTATTTTGACCATTGGGACTTTTGAACTTGATCTCCATGAAAATCCCCAGATATCATCTAATTTTGATGCTAAAAATCAATCTGGAAGGTGGCAGCATGAGTAGAAAAGGAAGAGTCCACTACACTTAGGACTCTTCCCTTAAGAGTTTGATCCAAATCAAACTCTATCATAACTCAGTCTATACACCTCCAAAAATCACAAAATTTGGTACACCTAATGTATAATTCATGCTCTATTATATAACCAAAAATCAAATTAAAATAATTTTTAAAAAATTTTCTAAAAGCATCTGATCAAGTGACCCTCAATTCTCTTAAATAGGTCAACTTTTGATCGTAGTCCAATTTGATTGTGAATAGATTTAATTTCCATAATTAATCTGATCAGGACTTATTCTAGTCAGATGAAAATAAGTTTATTCAAAATATAAGAATGAGTCAAATCAAATTTGATTTGATTGTGATGAATTAGAAAGATTTTAGAAGGAGAAAGTCAGGCTTAATCGTGTGCTAGCACGATTATCGTGAACCTGATTGGATCTAATCTAAATCAATCAAACTAGATTAGCTCAATTGATGATATCCAGATCCAAACTCTTATTTATGTAATCTAGTTAGGTTTAATTTTATATGGTAATGAGATATGTCATGAACTCCATCATCGACATCATCGAAACACCTTTCAATGGATCAGAATCTTTCTGATTCATACAATTAGAATGATTGATCATCAAAATCATTTTAATTTCTTTCAAAATCTATCAGTGATACCTAGCAGTATATGATGGCAATCCATTAAAACTGAAAATGAACCTCTCGGTACAGTTACCTATGTAATTGAATTCTTCTATCTTGAGCCCCTACTGGATCAAGATTAAGGTGAACTCATCAAACCCAATGTCTGTCATATGAATTAATCATTCGATTCGAGTCTAATATGAAATCCTAATGAAATCTTGTTCTATCATCTTCATTTTGCTATGGTCATGGGCTTAAGGACTCAATCTCATGATTATCGTAGGACTACTCCTCATCTACCGAGGTAGATAGATCCCCTTATTGGTGCAATCTAATTTCTATAATAAACATGCTATAGACAACATACACCTTAGGGTTCTGAATGGCTAGAAGATCGAGTTATGGTATAGTCAAACTATAACACCCTCAAGGTGAACTATCGATACACCTCAGGTGAAAAAATCATACACACCACTACAGCATCGAGTTAGTCATCAACGAGAAGATAGACTTTCTTATGACTACTCGAGGTGGTTGATAAGAGTGCGATGTTATCGTTAAGACACCATATTTATCAATTTAATCTAACTTTTTAAATCAATTAAAAATAAGTAGATAGCAGTGAGTCAGGTCGAATCAATAGGAAAGGTAGTGTTTTAGATTTGAAATATTTGATTTTACAAAAGAAAAAGAAAAGAAAAGAGTTTTGAAATCAAAAGTGAAGTCAAAAAATAAAAGTAAAAATTAAAAGATGTAGAAATTTAAACTTGATACTAAGATCTACTAGTTAGATCTTAGCATCTACTTGCAATAGAATAAAATGCAATAATTAAAGTATAAAAATTAAATTATAATAAAAATAAAAAGCTAAAATTAAAGTATAAAAAATAAAATTTATATTAATTAAAATTTTAGAATTTAAATATATAGAATTTTAAAAAAAATAAAATAAAATAGCTTGATCTCTGATCTAGGATCAGCATTGATGAAAAGATGGTGTAGAAGTCCAGCTTTTTCTCATGACACCAATTGCCTCGAAGCAGCCATTAATCCAAAGCCTGGCTTCACCCTGTACCAAAGCTTCACCTTAATCGAAGATATTGAACTCTGGAGGTCAGGGGTATTATTTATAGGTATTGGAAGGCTGGAGAGTTTTTCTACAGGTAATGTGGGACTAAAGAACATTTTAATCATCAAAATAGGAAGAAATACAAGTATAATTTTGATTAAAAAGAGTCCTGGATGAATTCTATTATTTTGAATAAAATCTGACCATCAGATATAAATCAAACAGTTCAAAAAATGCCAAAATCAAATGTATATCAGCCCAGATCAGGTTGTATTAAATTCTGACCATCTGATTACATTAATTAGAAGGAAATCTGGCCGTCAGATCAAGTTCTAGGTGTTTTAATCAAGTCGGGAGCTTTCTAGACCATTGGATCTTCTGGGTTGAGCGCTGTCGTCGGATGGCACCTGGAGTTCGAATTAAAACTGGAACCAACCACTACCGTCGGATCTTGATCGTAAGCAACCATAGCCATATGATCACACACTTACTATTCCCATGGATCATGTGGACCGACCGCACCACACACCACAGCCAATCAGCACCTCCTATCGTCGAGTAAAAAAGATCAAAATGCCATGTGAGCCATGATAGATTTTCTGTAAACTCTTTAAAGGTCTTGGTCCACCACGTGTTGCTCCCTAATTCGCTGGTTGTCACTGAGCTGGCAATCTATGCTTGGATCGTAGACCGACTGGTGGCTTCTGTGGCTAAGTTAGCTTTGATGGCTTGGCTTGGCTTGCAGAGCCGACTGAGGTATTTTTCTTTTTATTTTATTTTATTTTTTTAAAAAAAATTATATCTAGTCCATTTTAGCTCTGATTTACTTCAAACTTATTTTGTTATGACCAAAAAATAAGCTCTTTTTATTGGTAATAATATTTTATTATTATTTTTATTATTTTTAATTTAATTTTTTAATTATTTTTTATTAATAAAAATATTAATTTCTCAAAAATATATATAAATTAATTATTAATTTTTAAAAATAAATATAAATTAATTAATAAATTAATACTTTTATTGATAATTTTATGGTACTTATCACACCCTCCAACTTAAGCTTTGCTCATCCTCGAGTAAAGAAAGAATTTAGTTTTAGATATCTTTTAACTTTAGAGTTTCGAATTTTATCTAAGCAATTTTTAAAATGGCCATTGATATTCAGTAGTGTATAAGTGAGATATATCATTATGGTATTAATATTTATCAATGAAAAATTAAGAACATTAAATTTTTTTAAACTTTTTCTAAATATCCCACCTTTATCTCTAAATCATCTAAACTTTTATATGGGCAAGTGTATTGTTACTTCCATCTTTCATTTATTATTATTATTATTATTATTATTATTATTATTATTATTATTATTATTATTATTATTATTTTTAACGTTGTATTGCTATTTTATGTCATAACTTCTTAAGCTTTCTATTTGATCCATGTAGCGAGTTTTGGGCTAATGACTTCCAAACTAGTTGGCTTTAGGGCACTAGGTATAGAATACCCCATGGACTTACTTGCTCAAATCAAATAGGCTATGAGTTAAGACTAGCTTTACAACGAGCTTCTTTACTTTTTTCATCTTTTGATGTGAAACTCAATGCTTACTTAGGCAAAGAGATCCAATTACTTAGTGAGAAGTATTTGAAAACTATTTTATTTTAATAATTTTTTTTATATATGAAGAAACGTATAGTTATCCTACACAAGCCCATAAAAAGTAGACTTTTCTTTGATGCTAGTAGAAAAATTAAAAATGCTCAAAAGAAAAATCTTTTATGTTCTAGACTTAACTCTTTATTGGATTTTCTTAATACTTAATTCCTCAATATCTCACAGATTCTCTGATCTGTGCATCAATTTTCTTTTAAAAATACTTAGTTTAATTCGATCCTTAAGCATAATCAGGTGTCTAAATACTAAATTCTAATTTTTTTAAGGACTTAAAATTTTAAAATTTTTATTTTTCTCTCCCTCCAACTTAATCGATGTTATCCTCAATGGAGAAAAAAAATAAAGGGTGTAATAAAGAACATGAAAGAATACACCTGACTTAATGTATTTGGTTCAGCATATGCCTTTGAAAATTTAAGCTCTCCCTCCAACTTATTCAAATTATCCTAAAAAGAAAATCAGCTAAAAAGATAAATTAAACTAAAAAAAACTAAATATTAGGTTGTCTCCCAACAAGAGCTAAGTTTACCATCTTTAGCTAGACACAATATAGCTTACTATCCTGTGTCAAATACTGGATTGATAAATTTCAATGGTTTTAGATTGCTAATCTCAGGAAGATAATTTTTTATTCCTTTATTGATATAATTATTGTTAATTTTAGGGATATAATTTGTGACCCCATTCTCAGACCCATGTTTATTAAAAATTTCTTCTATTTGTTCTTCTAAAATACTCATGAATTGAGTTTTCGTATTAGGAGTTAAGTTTGATGTAATGGGTACTGAAAGGATATCTACAGGTGGGTTTAATTCTAGAGGTAAATTAATGTGATCTTGCATAAATAACTCCATCAATACTTCATTATATGCCTCTTGATTTTTGTAAGAAGAATTGGCTTCTAGGGTTGAAGGGAACAAGACATTAGGTTTATAAGTCTCGGATAAATCATCTATTCTCATTTTTCCTATGTCTATCTCATTTAAATTAGAACCCGCATCAGTTCTAGTTCCGAGCTTAGATTCTTCTATGTGGTTAGTCTCAGTACTAACCTATTTTTCTAAATTTTTATTTTGGCTAGCATCAGTACTAGCCTCTCTCACCTGATCTTGGTATGGGTCCATAAGAATTCTATAGCTTTTAAGTTCAGGAATTACTTTGGCATTCTCAAATTGGGGATTCTTAAGTGAGACATTAAATTGATAACTTGATCCAGGTGGTTGGTGGACATTAGATGGATTGTTTGAAATTGGTAGGCTCGGTAGTTAATCTAGTTCTCTCATCATGTTTGACTCAACTAATTATCTTATTTGAGCTTTTAGCTTGACAATAGATTTTTGTTGAGTCAAGATCGATTGTTGTTGATTCAAAATTAATTATTGAAGTTGGTTAAATCTATCATTAGCTAGATTGATCTATTGAGGAGGTGGGTATGATAGCTGGTTGTTATATGATAGCTAGGTAAACTGATTAAGCTGACCATTATTATAGGCATAGTTTTAGTATTGGATCCTATTTTGATAGTTTTGGATAGATGAAATTTGGGTCTGAGCATAAGTCTGTTAGCATGTCCAAAAAAATTATAGTGCTTGCTCCAATCTGGATTATATAAATTTGAAAATGGATCATTAATCAATTTGGAGTAACCTTGAGTAGCTTGAACTTGTTCTTGGATAAAATGTGGAAACTGTGCTGCAATAAGACATTTATTCATATGATAGGTTGGGCTAGTACAAATAGAATAAAACTTCTGATAATTAGAAGGTGATGTAAATTGTGCAGGAGATTTTTGACCTAGGGTTAGAAGTTGATCTAATTTCTGGGCAAGAAGGTTAACTTTATCTAATTTTTGGACTATTAGGTTCAGATCAGCCATTTGATTATCAGGTTTAATATGAATTAACCATTCAATTAAGTTCAACTAAATCAGAAAAAGAGATTTTGTACCGTGCATGTATTAGTGTAACCCTAATGTATGGTTCAAATTTTTTTAGATTTTCTTATAAAATTTTTATATATATTTTTTATTATTTTATTATATTATTATTTTTAAAAAAATAATTTTTAAATTATTATTTAATTTAATTTGATTTAATTATTTTTAATATATATTTTTTAGTTAGTTTAATTTAATTTAATTTAATTTTTATTTTATTTTATTTTATTTTATTTTTGAAGAGGTAAAAAAAAAAAAGAAATAAAAGTTCTAAAGAAGAGGTCCTAAGGAGTCCTAGAACTAAGAAGAGAGAGAATTAATTTTAATTAGTGATAATATTGGTTAGCAATCAAGTTGGTCAATCAATCCTGATTAAGGGTTATCCTAGTCTAAACAGCTCCTAACTGCCAAGGTTACCTTCGAGCCCTCCAAGCTTAAGATTGATTAACTGACTCAGCTAAGTAAGTGTAAGATGTGGGAGGTTTCGTACTTGTTGCTTTTCTTAGACACCAGTAGAGTTGGCCAGATCAGACAATGGCACCAATTGAAAATCACCTTCTTTGAACCACTTGCCTTAGACACCAAGTAATTAACCAATCTAAACCTAGTCCAACTCTAAGATTTTCTTGTCCTATTGAGCTCGAATATCATTAAGGGTTGAAGTCTAATTGATTTTAAGAGTTAAGGTTTGGGTTAATGCAATATGAGGGTTGGTTATTTGTGGGCCAAGGAAGGATGATCAAATCTCCATATTATCTTGTTTAATGGGTTATGCCCTTAAATTGATTCAAAGATGCATATACACAATCACTTTCAACAAGGGATTCTATACAACTTAAACTAGATGCATGCAATTTAATTAAACTTGAAGAGTTTACCTTGTCTCTAGCGATCACCAAGAAGAAAACAAAACTAACATGATGCATGCTCTAAATAATTAGGATTTCTAATCTTGTTATGATGCTTTTAATTAGATTTAAGTAGGTATTTTTATATTAATTTAAATATAAAATAAAAGATAATAATAAAAAAAATCTAGGATTAGGATTGATCTCACCAAACAAGATTAGATGCTTTCTTTCTTTTCTCTTTTTTTTATAAAATAAATAAAAATTTAGTAAGCAATATTTATAAAAAAATAAAAAGAAATCAAAAATTATTTATAATTTATTTACAAAAAAATTAAAGAAATAAAAAATTTTAATTTTCATGCCTTCCCCAGCAACGACACCAAAAATTTGATGCATTTGCCAAAATTATTTTAAATTTATTTAAAATAAATTAAAAAAATTAAAATCAAAAATAATCTTCAATAATGCCACCAAAGACTTGATAAGAATGCATTGTTGTTGTTAAGATATCGTGTTTATCTGTTTAATCTAACTTCTTAAATCAATTAAAAATAAGTAGATAGTAGTGAGTTAGGTTGAATCCATATGGAAGGTAGTGTTTTAGATTTGAAATCTTTGATTTTATAAAAGAAAAATAAAAAAAGAAGAAAAGAGTTTTGAAATTAAAAGTAAAGTTGGAAAATAAAAAGTAAAAATTAAAAGGTGTAGAAATTTAAATTTGGTACTAAGATCTACTAGTTAGATCTTAGCATCTACTTGCAATAGAATAAAAAGCAATAATTAAAGTATAAAAATTAAATTATAATAAAAATAAAAAGCTAAAATCAAAGTGCAAAAAATAAAATTTGCATTAATTAAAATTTTAGAATTTAAATACATGAAATTTAAAAAGAAAAAAAATAAAATAAAATAGTCTGATCTTTAATCTTGGATCGGCATTGGCGGAAAGATGGTGTAGAAGCTCAGCTTTTTCTCTCAGCATCAGTTGCCTCGAAGCAGCCATTAACCCAAAGCCTGGCTTCACCCTGTACCCAAGCTTCACCTTAATCAAAGATACTGAACTCTGGAGGCCTGGGGTCTTATTTATAGGTGTTGAAAGACTGGAGAGTTTTTCTATAGGCAATGTAAGACTAAAGAACATTTTGATCATCAAAATAGGAAGAAATTTGAGTAAAATTTAGATTAAAAATAGTCCTGGATGAACTCTATTGCTCTGAATGAAATCTGGCCGTCAGATATGGATCAAACAGTCAAAAAAATGCCAAAATCGGATGTGTATCAGCCCAGATCAGGTCGAATTAAATTCTGACCATCTGATTATGTTAATCAGGAGAAAATCTGACCGTCAGATCAAGTTCTAGGTGTTTTAATCAAGTCGGAAGCTTTCTAGACCATTGGATCATCTTCTGGGTTGAGTACTGTCGTCGGATGGTGCCTAGAGTTTGAATTAAAACTGGAACCAACGACCACCGTCGGATCTTGACCGCAAGCAACCACAGCCACATGATTGTGCACTTACTGTTCCCATGGATTGCATGGACTGGCTACACCAGACATCACAGCTAATCAGCACCTCTTATCATCGAGTGAAAAGACCAAAATATCCTATTAGCCATGATAGATTTTCTGTAAATCCTTTAAGGGTCTTAGTCCACCATGTGTCGCTCCCTAATTCGTTGATTGTTGCTGAGCTAGCGGTCTACGCCTAGATCATGGATCGGCTGGCGGCTACTACGGCTGAGTCGGCTTTGATGGCTTGGCTTGCGGAGCCGACTGAGCCATTTTTTTTATTTTATTTTTTTAAAAAAATTCATATCTAGTCCATTTTAGCTCCGATTTGCTTCAAACTTATTTCATTATGATAAAAAAAATAAGCTCTTTTTTTTCATAATAATATTTTATTTTTTATTTTTATTTTTTTATTTAATTTTTTAATTGTTTTTTAATTAATAAAAATATTAATTTTCAAAAATATGTATAAATTGATTATTAATTTTTAAAAATAAATATAAATTAATTAATAAATTAATATTTTTATTAATGATTTTATAATACTTATCAGTGGTCATGCTTAGTGCCCTCATTCTCTAATAAGTACCTGAACTCTCGCTTTGGTGTCTCCACACCATAGACTCAAGATACGTCTATCCTAAGAAAGCGATCGTACACCAATCTTTCGGATCGATCACCATCCTCATAATGATCCTACGATCAAAAGCATTTTATGAGTTAATTATGAAAATTCATGTCTTAAATTTTCAACTCTTGAAAATATTAGTTATCATTACCATTAACTCAAAGGATGTATCATAGATACTTTTAAATACACAGTATAATAGAAAAATAATCTATTTATTAATTTATAATTAAAATTATAAAATTATCCTTAGAAGTGTATTACAAATGATAGCTAATTTGGCTTCTAGGGCACACATCTAATAAACTTTCACTTAATCTAAAGCCAACTGGCTACAAATCTAGGTTCCATCTTCTCAAGGTGGACTTCGATCTACAGTATCGACTCTCTTGACCTCGACGTATTCCTTCTTGAGGCAATCACGGATGAGGTGATATCGTCGCTTGGTGTGCTTGAATTTCTGATGAGACCTCAGCTCCTTAGCTAGGGCTATGGCACCATTATTGTCGCAGCATAGAGGGACAACATCTAATGGCATTACTCTGAGCTCTGTAGTGAATTTTTTATACCAGAATGCCTCCTTTGCAGCTTCTGATGCAACGATGTACTCTACTTTCATGGTGGAATCTGCTATCACCGTCTGCTTAGAACTTTTTCAACTAACAGCATTATAAATAAATAAATAGACTTTCAGATATCGACTTTTGATCATCTATATCTGATATAAAATTCGAGTCTGTATACCCCTGGACTTGGAGTTCTCCATTACCAAAGACCAACAACATATCCTTAGTTCTTCTCAAGTACTTAAGGATACATTTCACAGAAGTCCAGTGTTCTTCACCTGGATTCGACTGATATCTGCTCGTGACACTCACAGCATGGGCTATATCAGGTCGTGTACATAACATGGCATACATGAGGCTCCCTATTGCTGAAGCATAAGGGATCTTGCTCATGCATTCTATTTCCTCAGGTGTGCTAGGGCACATCTTCTTGGAAAGATGAATGCCATGTCTGAAGGGTACCAACCCCTCTTAGAGTTTTCCATGCTAAACCTCTTTAGCACTTCCTCTATGTACATCTTCTGTGAAAGTCCTAGCATCCTATTCGGTCTATCTCTATAGACCTTAATTCCTAGAATAAAGGATGCTTCTCCTAGGTCTTTCATGGAGAATTCTTTAGAT
Organism: Cocos nucifera; assembly: GCA_006176705.1. Taxonomy (NCBI): domain Eukaryota; kingdom Viridiplantae; phylum Streptophyta; class Magnoliopsida; order Arecales; family Arecaceae; genus Cocos; species Cocos nucifera. Next base: position 141,603 of record QRFJ01004083.1, on the reverse strand, counting down.
AACCATATTTTAACTATGGTCAACATGGGAATATCATTCCCAATAAGGAGGATGTCATCCACGTACAATACGAGGAAGACAACAGCGCTCCCACTGACCTTTTTGAAGACACATGGCTCCTCCTCATTCTTGATGAAACCAAATAATTTGATCACATCATTAAAATGAGTATTCCAGCTTCGAGATGCTTGCTTAAGTCCATATATGGACCTTTGCAGCTTGCATACCTTGTGATCAGTCATCACTGGATGTGAAACCTAGCGGCTGTTCCATATAGATATCTTCCTCAAGATATCCATTTAAGAATGCCATTTTCACATCCATTTGCCATATTTCATAATCGAAATAGGCTGCAACAGCAAGCAATGTGCGGATGGATTTTAGCATAGCTACTGGCGAAAAGGTATCCTGATAGTCAATGCCTTCATGCTGACTATAACCTTTTGCCACTAATCTAGCTTTGAATGTCTCCACATTTCCATCTGCACCAATCTTTCTCTTGTAGATCCATTTACACCCAATAGGTACTATACCTTCTGGTGGATCTACCAAGGTCCAGACTTGGTTTGAGTGCATCGAGTCAATTTCTGACTTCATTGCCTCTAACCATTTCTCAGAGTCGATATCTGATATCGCCTCATTATAGGTTTTGGGATCATCACCATGAACCCCATTACCTATGAGGAACATTTTCTCTACATTCTCTGAAATAGTACCTAAGTACCTTTCAGGGGGATGAAAAATTCTTTTCGATCTACGAGGTGGAGGAGGTAGTGATTGGATTGGCTCAACCTGATTTGGTTCCATTTGGTCCTTAGCTCGTTGCTCTTGTGAGACTTTCTCCTCGAGCTTGATCTGCTTTCCAATGCCGCTATCTTGAATAAACTATTTTTCAAGAAAGATGGCATGTCGACTCACAATCACATTATGATCTTTCGAAAGATAGAAATAATATCCTAATGACTCTTTAGGATATCCAATAAATCAAGCTCTAAAGAATCTAGACTCTAATTTATCCGCCTATTATCTCTTGACATGGATCGAACAATCCTAAATTCTGAGATGACTTAGACTTAGTTTCTTACCATACCATATCTCATATAGTGTGGTAGGAATGATTTTAGATGAAACCCTATTCAATAGATATATAGCAGTCAACAGACTATATCTTCAAAGAAATTTAGAAAGGTCTATGAAGCTCATCATGGATCGAACCGTATCTAATAGGATCCGATTTCTCCATTCTGAAATATCATTGAGTTGAGGCATTTCAGGTGGAGTCCATTGAGAGACTATGCCTGTAGGTGGTGTGGTGCTACCAAGCCTTGGGATGCCACGGGCAGAGCTAGGGTGAGGGCTCTAGGGAGGCTAGGACTGGTGTGGTCCTAGGGCTAGGATAGGAGTTATCCTAGGGTGGAGGTAGCATGTAGCTCTCCATGGGCTTGAGGTTTGGGTATTAACGACCTCAAGGGGCTTGGTTGGTACTTCGAAGACCCAGGATTTAAGATAGAGCAAGAAACCAATGCCAGATAATCAAGACTATAGAAATGATATTTTTTGCAGATTAGCCAACTTAGTCCAAAACTAGGTCGGCTAAGTCTTAAAGCATAGGAAAAATAGAAATGTCGAGTTTCAGAACTACAGGCATGGCATAGAACTGGGTTGGCTCAGTTTCAGACTGAGCCAACCCAGTGAAACTTAGCTGGCTCAGTGCTGAGACTGAGCCGACTCGACTCAGTTTCAGACTGAGCCAACCCAGTGAAACTTAGCCAGCTCAGTGCTGAGATTGAGCCGACTTAGTGCCTGGTTTGAGAGTTCTTAAGGGGGCTAATTCATGTATAGATTGGGATTAGATTCAGGGGATGAGAGCATATGAGACTTAGGCTCGGTGAGTGCTTTCATGTATTGGGTTAGCCTAAGGGAGTTTTTAAGCTGTGGTTTATTAGGGTTCATGTGGGAACTCTAGGGTATATAAACGAGAACATTGTAACTTTTACAAAAGAAAGAAATACAATTGAGCTTTTCTCCCTAACTCTCTTCTCTCTTCTCTCCGGTTCCTCTCTTCTCTCTTCTCTCTAGTTCCAACACCAAAACCCTAGCTTCTCTCATCTTTCTTAGATCTTCTTCAGTTTGCTGGATTAACACCAAGGTTCACGTAAGAAATTGGATCTACGGCTGTAGCTCCGAACAACTGTAGGAACAACAATTGGTATCATAGCAAGATGATGCCAGGTGGTGGCTTATAATTGGTATCAGAGCAAGGTTGAGCATGAAGGAGGAAGAAGATCAGTTTTTAGCAGAGATCAGTAGCGAGATTCAGATCTAAAGGCTTTCTCTAGGCTTCGTAAGGAAGAAAGAGATTACAGGGCTGCTGTCCACCATCTCTAGTCAAGGTATTTCTTAGATCTATCTATTTGCTGTTATTTGATTTGGATTAATTATGGAGAATAGCAGGTTGAAGGTAGGGTTAGAGAAGTTTGATAGAAAGAGAAATTTCACAATGTAGATGGTAAGGGTGGAGAATTTGCTGGTTCATATGAGGTTGGATTCGGCCTTAGAAGATAGGCCAGAGGAGATCACAGACAAGGAGTGGGTATCCTTGGAGAAAAGAACATGTGCCATGATTAGGGCTTATTTGGTGGATGAGATTTTGTATGATGTGTTGGATGAGAGAACACCCAAGAGATTATGGTCGAGGTTGCAGCAGTTGTACATGGGGAAGAATATGTGCAACAAGTTGATGCTGAAGAAGCAACTGTATAGCCTTCGAAAGCAAGAGGGTGAGGATGTTGTAGAGCATATTCAGCGGTTCAACCGGATGAGCATGGACTTGCTCAATATAGGGATGGATTTAGAAGAGGAGGACAAGAGTCTATTATTGCTATGTTTGCTATTCGGGAGCTTCGATCCATTGGTGATAATTTTGCTGTATGGTAAGGAGACACTGATGTATAAGGAGATTGTATCAGTGCTCAGGTCTAACGAGCAGCGAAAATGGATGATGAAGAGGGAGGTCTTTCAGGAGAGTCTTGTGGTTTTAGAGAAGCATAGGAAAGGGAAGAAGGGCGAGCAGAGGGGTAGCAAGGGATCTAAGAGATGCTTCAAGTGCGGAGAAGTAGGGCACTTTAAGTGGAAGTGTCCATTTTGGAAGAAGTGCAAGGAAGGAGAAAGCTTGGATTCCATCAGTACAGTCGCTAAAAGTGAAGATTCGGATGAAATCTTGGTGGTCTCAGAGGAGCCCACAAGGTGCGGTGTATCTAAGATAGTTTCAGACAGGTCTGCGGAGTGTAGAGGGTCCAAAGGATCAACGACGATGTTCGAGATACAGTGGCAGGCCCAGCAGTGCAGCATTGGATGGTTGGCCTCGGAAGACTCCGAGATAGAGTCGGCTTCTGTGGCATCAAGAGGATTTCAGCTTTAGATGGAGTACTGGGCAAAGATGGCTTCACAGGTGGAGAAAGCTGTGACATGGGTTCAAAGCAGAGGGATGTAGAGGGAGGATCTATATCCCAGCACAAGTGTCGGGGCTATACAGATTCGGGTGGAGAGGATTGTGCAGGGAGATAGGCATGGCTCTGAGGGGATAGTGTCAGATGGAGCATCAGGATATGTGGTGAGTGCCGGTAAAGAAACATTGCATGATCTTCAGGAAAGTCTCGGACAACTGATGCAGCTATCAAGCAGAAGAATACCTACATCTCCAAAGGTGGTGCAGAGAAACAAGCCAAGGACTTCAATGATGGAGGCGGTCATTCCGAAAGCCTTAAATGGAGCTCAATAGTTAAAGAAGAATGGTAGTGGCAAGGTGAGCACAAGGGGCTATCAGGACATATAAGGACAGCAAGATCATGCAAGAAGATGTTGCCAGATGTGCGAAGGCTTGGGTGCACCAAGGTGGAGATTGTAGGTGGTGTGGTGCTCCCAAGCCTTGGGAGGCCATAGGCGGAGCCAGGGTGAGGGCTCCGAGGAGGCTAGGATAGGTGTGGTCCTAGAGCTAGGATAGAAGTTGTCCTAGGGTGGAGGCAGCATGTAGCTCTCCACGGGCTTGAGGTTCGAGTATTGAGGGCCTCAAGGGACTTCGTTGGTGCTTCGAAGACCTAGGATTTAAGATGGAGCAAAAAACCAAAGTTGGAGAATCAAGACTGCAGAAAGGATATTTTCTACAGGTTAGTCAGCTTAGTCCAAAATTGGGTCGGCTAAGTCTCAAAGCATAGGCAAAATAGAAAGATCAAGTTTCGGAACTACAGGCACGGCACAGAATTGGGCCATTTTAGTTTTAGACAAAGCCAACCCAATGAAACTTAGCCGGCTCAGTGATGAAACTGAGCCAACTCAGTGCGCGGGTAGAGTTACGTGAGGGTCTATTTTGAGCTAGGGTCTGGGTTGATCCTAGGGGTCTTAAGGCCTGGTTTGAGAGGTCTTAAGGAGGCTAATTTATGTATGGGTTGGGATTAGATCCAGAGGTTGAGAGCATGTGAGACTTGGGCTCGGTGAGTGCTTTCATGTATTGGATTAGTCTAAGGGAGTTTTCAAACTATGGTTTATTAGGATTTATCTGGGAACTCTAGGGTATATAAACCAGGACGTTGTAACTTTTACAAAAGAAGGAAATATAATTAAGCTTTTCTCCCTAACTCTCTTCTCTCTTCTCTCTGGTTCCAACACCAAAACCCTAGCTTCTCTCATCTTTTTTAGATCTTATTCAGTTTGCTGGATTAACACTCAGATTCATGCAAGAGATTGGATCTATGGCTATGGCTCCGAGCAGCCATAGGAACAACAATTGGTATTAGAGCAAGATGATGCCAGGTGGTGGCTTATAATGCCATTATTGTTAAGATAGTCTAGAAATTTTTTACTAAGGTATTTGCCTCCTTGATCTGATCGAAGAACCTTAATGGGTTTTCCTGTTTGTTTTTCTACTTCAAGTTTGAATTCCTTGAACTTTTCAAAAGCTTTAGATTTGTGTCATATCAAATATACATACCCATACTAAGATAAATCATCGATAAAGATGATGAAGTAGATGTAATTACCCCTGGTTGGCACATCAAATGGACTGCATACATCAGCATGTACTAGGGAAAGCAGGTCCGTGGCCTTTTCCCCATGTTTTGTGAAAGGGAGCTTGGTCATTTTGCCATGAAGGCATGATTCACAAATCAGATATGACTCGGAAGTCAATAGACTCGATAGCCTAGATTTCTTTAATTTGTTAACCCTACCTTTGGCTATATGACTTAGCCTAAGGTGCCAAAGATACCTACCATTTTGACTATCCCAGGTTCATTTTGATCTTATGGCATTTACGTTTTGCTCGATATTAAAAATAGAAATATCAATATGTAATTGATAGAGACCATTTATAAGGAATCCGCTTGAAATTTTATTTCTTTCATAAAGAATATTACGATAGTCCTTAAGAAAACTAATTACATAGTCTTCCTGTGCTAAACATGAAATAGAAATCAAATTTTTGCTTGCTACAGGCACATAAAAATAGTCCCTAAGTCTAATCTTGATGAAAATCATAGAGGGTAGGTTTCTATAGCCACAGCAGCAACTCTTACTCCATTCTCGATGAATAGGATCATCTCACCATCTCTTAGCCTCCTGCTATCCTCAAGATCCTGCATAGAAGTGCACAAGTAAGCACTAGAATGAGAGTCAAGCACCCAACTAGATGCAGGAAAAATCTATAAGATTAGATTCTATAATGAGCATACCTCTAGAAGGACTTGCCTCTTTCTTGTTCTTCAGGCTGGCCAGGTAAAGAGGGCAGTTCCACTTCTAATGGCTGTCAGTGTTGCAATAAAAATATTTTTCTTTGTCAGCAGTCTTCTTCTTCGGCTCTACCTTCTTCTTCTTTCCACCATCCACTTTCTACTTCTTCACGGACTTCTTCTTCTTTCCAAAAGACTTTCTCTTGGAAGAAGTCCGCTACATAGCAAGTACTTAGCCTTTAGAATCTTTTATAAAAAGCTCAGTAGTAACCAACATATTCATAAGCTCAATTAAGGTATTCTGAAGTTTATGCATATGGTAGTTCATGATGAACTGCCCATATGTATTAGTCAAGGACTGTAGAATTATATCAGTTTGCAAATCCTGATCTAACTTAACATTGAGCTTCTCAAGCTCTTCTAAGTCCTTGATCATCATCAGACAATGATCTTGGACCGACTGTCCATCATGCATTTGAGTCTTAAATGGTCTTTTAGTGACTTGATATTTGGCTGCGTGACTCTATTCACCAAACAACTTTTATAGATGAGCCAACAATTGGCAGCTAGTCTTAATGTCTTCATGTTGGCGTTGGAGCTCATCAAACATCAATCCCAACATGTAATACCTATCTTTGTTATCTTCATCCATCCACTTCTTGAGAGATGCTCTCTGATCAGTGGATGGATGGGCTGGTAAGATGGGACGATCTTGTTCCAACACATGAGTCAACTTCTCAGAATCCAAAATAATTTTGAAGTTCTAGAGCCAATCCTTGTAGTTGGGTCCGGTCAGTCTATGGGTGTCTAGGATACGGGCTAGTGGATTGGATGCATACATTTTCCTATAGAGAGTCAAAGTTTCTAGTTAGATTTTGTAATTAGACTTAACCAATTTATTTAAGAATTTCATTTTTAAACAAATTAGGCTCCTACTATTTACTCCGATCCCTACGCTCCCTTAGTAAATATGCAAAAATCTCTATGATTATTGATTTTTAGTAGATGGTGTGGTCCCACCAACTGACTCACCACCTCACCTAAAAGTTATTGGTGATGGGTCAACCGATGAGTAGATAACTCTTATCCAATGATTCTCTAATCATGATGCATCCTAACTTGGTCTCTAATTCATGAATCTCATCATGTCCGAAATATCCTAACCTGATCTCTAATTCATGAATCCCACCATATCCAAAATATTGATCTACTCCTTAGTTAAGTCAGACCCACCATTTTGTATATATCAGATTTTTGATTGGGTCCCTCACCATATCTAGAATATTAAGCCCAATCCATTCTCCAACCCATAGTATCCAATGCCTAATAGATATGGTTAAATCTTTCTGGTGCAACTGAACCACTTTATCCAGCTGAGAACAATCAATCCCAGGAAGGGCCCGCACATCTACAATGGTGGAAGACCTTAGACTTAATATTTTCTTAGAAAGATTTAATTTAGGTCTCTTTAAGCTTGACTTGACTTAGTCATAACAATTATGACTAACCTAGTGGCATGGATTAGCTTGAATTATTAGCCATCTCAAATTAGAACTGGGTCGACATAAATGGCCAGGTAAGTGAGACCAGTGGAAGGGATATACCATTAACTCGACAAGAACACATTTAGGTCAAATAGCTCCCAATTAAAAATCAGTTGGTCGTATCTGCTAGACTTACCTTACACACCAAATTATCGAATCAGAATTAATTGAGTTAGCCTACAATCTAGGCTCAAACCGTGAAGCCAAATTAGGTCTTGACTTGATCGAGTCACATCTCAATGTGATTCAATCTTGATCTAGACTTAATCCTAATGGGCTGGTCAAATCTAAGCTTTCTTTGATCCCACCTAACCAACTCTTGATTCAATTTGATCAACTACTAGACCTAATTAAACTACCCAAGCTCGAATCCAATTTTATGAATATATCTTAGATTTAAAAATTTATAATTTTTAGATTTAATTAATTTCATAATCTTAATTTTTAATTAAGTTTTGGATTCATGAACAAAACATGTAATAAAAATCCTAGGATTTCAGGATCTAAGATTTTATAGAAAAATAAGTTCTAATTTTTGATTAAGGATGAACACGCAGCACCCTTACATGCCATAAAAATACTCCATCGAATGGGAGGAGAGGGCCTTTAAACTCTACTTTGTTCTTATGACCGGACAGTCATGGGGAACTCCTTAATCAAAAATATAATTTTTTACTACAAAACTAGTTAGATCATATATCACATATAAAAAGATCTAACTAATACATGTCTTGCATACATCTCATGTATCATCAATATGCATACTTTCATATCTGAAATATCATATATTAAATCTAAAAAATAAATTTTTAAATTTGATCATATCAAAAATAAAATTTTAAATTTGATAAAACTATTCTAGATATCTTATAGAACTATTCTATGACTAGTCTAAGCATGCATCTTTCATATCTCACATGAATAAATTAAAAATTAAAAAAAAATATTTTTTATTTTTAGATATGATTATAATAATTATAATATCAAAAAAATAAAAATTAAATAAATCTAAAATTATATTTAATCAAAATAAATACATGATCATACTAGACTATACATAGAATTATTCTATACATAGTCTAGTCATGCATCTTATACATATTAGATTTAAAATATTTAATTTTTTAATTTTTTAATTTTAGATCTAATCACATCTGATGTGATATCTAAAATTTTTTAATATCAAATTATAAATAAAAATAAAATCAGATCTAAGATAGATCTGAAGAATTGCTAACCTACTTTGATATCAGTTGAAGAAAAAATCCTATTTTCTGCCGTAGGATCGTGCAGATCTGATCAGATCTAAGATAAATTTTTTTAAAAATTTTTAAATGATATAAAATGATCTAAGAATTCTTAGATCTAACCATGATGATCTGATATTAAAAATTAAAATAAAAATTAAATCAGATTTAATATCATACCTTGTTTGGATAATCTGATTACCCTGCGATGATCTTGATGTTTTCTGAGGTTTTGGAAGGAGCCACACCACGCATGACCTCTACCGGTATCCACTCAAGAAAGATCTGGATGTCTTCTTTTTATAAATCTTTTTCTAAAGATTAGATTTGAATCTAATCTAAAAATCTTTCAAAAAATTTCTGAAGGCAGCATGTCCGTCTCACAAACACCATCGCGTAGATGCTAAACACTTCATAAATTTGATTGGATCTTCTTCTCAGATTTATGCCTAACTTTTTAGGCATCTAGAAGAGAGAAAGAGAGAGGATAGAGAGGGTATGAGATATCTGGAATGATAGCCTTTGGGTATGAAAGATATTTCTCTGTAAAGAGCTTTGGTGCAAGGGTTCTTATACAAAAGCATAGCATCAAGTTAGAGTCCCTCTTTGACCAATATTCTCATTTTTTTGACCATTGGGACTCCTGAACCTGATTTCCATGAAAATATCAAGATCTCATCTGATTTTGATGCTAGAAATCAATCTGAATGGTGGCAGCATGAGTAGATAAGGAAGAGTCCACTGCACCTAGGACTCTTCCCTCAAGAGTTTGATCCAAATCAAACTCTATCATAACTCAGTCCATATACCTCTAAAAATTATAAAATTTGGTACACTCAATATACAATTTGTGATCTATCACATATACAAAAATAAGATTAAAATAATTTCTAAAAAAAATTTTAGAATCATCTGATCAGGTGACCCTTAATTCTCTCAAATAGGTCAACTTTTGACCCTAGTCCAATTTGACTATGAATGGATTTAATTTCTATAATTAATCAGACCTGGACTTGTTCCAATCAGGTGAAAAAAATTTCATTCAAAATATAATAATGAGTCAAATTAAATTTGACTTGGTTGCAATGAATCAAAAAAATTTCAGAAGGAGAAAGTTAGACTCAATCATGTGCTAGCACAATTACCTTGAACTTGATTAGATCTAATCCAAATCAATCAAACTGGGTTAGCTCAATTGATAACATCTAAACCCAAACCCTTATTTGTATGATCTAGTTAGGTTTAATTCTGTATGATAATGAGATATGTCGTGATCTCCATCATCGACATCATTGAAACATCTTTCGATGGACCACAACTTTTTTGATTCATACAATTAGAATGATTGATCATCAAAATCATTCTAATTACTTCCAAAATCTACTAGTGAAACCTAGCAGTATATGATGGCAACTCATTAGAACTAAAAACAAACCTCTCGATGTAATTATCTGTGTGATTGGGTTCTTCTATCTTGAGCTCTGACTGGATTAGGGTTAAGGTGAACTCGTCAAACCCAATGTCTGTCATATGAATTAATCATTCGATTTGAGTCCAATGTGAAATCCTAATAGAAACTATTTCTATCATCTTCATTCTGCCATGGCCATGAACTTAAGAACTCAATCTCATGATTATCAAAGGGCTACTCCACATCTACCGAGATAGATAAATCCTCTTATTGGTGTAATCCAATTTCTACATTGAACATGCTATAGCCAACATACACCTCAGAGTTCTAAATGGCTAGGAGACCGAATTATGGTGTAGTCAAACTATAACACCCTTAAGATGAACTATCAATGTACTCAGGTCAAAGAACCATACACACCACTACAGCATCAAGTCAGTCATCGATGAGAAGGTAGACTTTCTTATGACTACTCGAGGTAGTCACGCTCAATGCTCTCATTCTCTAGTAAGTATCTGTACTCTCGTTCTTATGTCTCTACACCGTAGACTCAAGACACATCTATCCTAAGAAAGCGATCGTACATCAATCTTTCAGATTGATCACCATCCTCGTGATGATCCTACGGTCAAAAATATTTTATGAGTTAATTATAAAATTTAATGATTTAAATTTTTAACTTTTAAAAATATGAATTATCGTTACCATTAACTCAAAGGATGTATCATAGACAGTTTTTGTTAGATATGTGTGCCCTAGAAGTCAGATTGGCTGACACTTATAATACACTTCTAAGAGCAAAATTATAATTTTGATTATAAATAGTAAAATAGATTATTTTCTATCACATATGTGTATTTAGTGTCTGTGATACATCCCTTGAGTTAATGATAATGATAGTTCATATTTTCAAGAGTTGAAAATTTAAGACATGAATAATCATTATTAACTCATAAAATGCTCCGACCATAGGATCATCACGAGGATGGTGATTGATCCGGAAGGTTGGTGTACAATCGCTTCTCTTTAGTAGATGAGTCTTGAGTCTATGGTGTGGAGACACCTAAAGCGAGAGTACAGGTACTCGTTAGAGAACGAGGGCACTGAGCGTGACCACCTCGAGTAGTCATTAGGGAGTCTACCTTCTCGTCAATGACTGACTCGATGCTGCAGTAGTGGTGTGTCTGGTTCTTTGACCTGAGGTGCATCGGATAGTTCACCTTGAGGGTGTTATAGTTTGACTACACCATTACTCGGTCTCCTAGCCATATGGAACCCTGAGGTGTATGTTGGCTATAGCATGTTCATTGTAGGAACTGGATTGCATCAAGATGGAATCTATCTACCTCGGTGGATGAGGAGCAGCCCTATGATGATCATGAGAATCAAGTCCATGAAGCCCATGGCCATGGCAGAGTGAAATAATAGAAAGAGTTTCTATTTAGATTTTCACATTGGACTCGAATCGAATGATTACATCATATGACAGAGACTAGGGTTTGACGAGTTCACCTTAACCCTAATCTGATCGGGGCTCAAGATAGAAGAACTTAATCACACAGGTAGCTGCACCAAGAGGTTCGCATTTTCAGCTCTGATGGGTTGCCACCATATACTGCTAGGTGTCACTGGTGGATTTTGGGAGCAATTAGAATGATTTAGATGATCGATCATTCTAGCTGTTCTCGAATCAGAAGAGTTCTGATCCATCGAAAGGAGTTTCGATGATGTCGATGATAGAGATCATGACATATCCCATTACCATACAGAAACTGAACCTAACTGGGTCACACAAACAAGGGTTTGAATCTGGTGATCATCAATTTGAACTGATCCAGTTCAATTGATCTGAATGAGAGATTCAATTAGGTTCAAGAAAATCGTGCTAGCACTCGATTGAACCTAACGTTCTTCTCCTTTACTATCATAAATAAGTTGTCTCTGACTGAGCCAAAGGAGTTTGTGCTCAATCAGAGGCCTTTATTGGTCTGACTGGAGGTTGTCCAAGTCAGAAAAGGTTGTCTTATTTTGAGATAAATTTGAGACAACACCTATGCCATTTTTGGTCACCTGCCATTTCTTGTTCTTTGACTTTGGTCAAAATGTTGACCTTTGATACTTGACATTGACCCATGTGTCATGCACCTATAGGAGAGAACTGGTGGGGGCTTTGTCCCCTACTAAAAACCAGAAAGGAAGGGGGTGCATGCCTAGGGGAGGCATGCACCCCAATGTGGAGGCATGCCTTGGAGTCCCATGGACAGATGGGACTCCTAGATCTCCTTTTGGATTTCCAAATTAGAGTTCACCTAAGGAGTCCTGTTTGACCAGTCTTAGGCACCACCTAAGATAGTTTATGAGGTACTCTAATCTGATTAGATCAGATGATGTCATTCCCACCAATCAGATTTAGATCTGATTTCACAAAGAGTTGTGATTGGTTGGGAATGAAGTGGACTACATGGATCACAGTAGGTCTATAAATAAGACCCTATATGTGCCCCTAGAATTGAGAGCTTCTACCCTTGCCCATGCCCCAAGGCTGCCTCTCCCTCCCTCTCCATGCCACCTTCAGATCCCTCTCTCTCCTCTCCACATCCAAAGAGTTTTGGGCTTGAGTTTGGTGCGATCCAGAGCAAGAAAAAGGCGATCAAAAGGAAGAAGGCTGCACTGCTGCAAGAGACGACTGCTGATCTTCAAAAGAGTTTTGAAGATCCTTCCAAGATCAGATCCAGATCTAATTTTTGGAGAATGATAGAGAAGAAGAGGATCTCTAGATCCAGCCCAAGTGGATACCGGTAGAGGCCAGGCGCTTGCGTGGCTAGATCCAGAACCTTCCGCAAACATCAGGATCATCAACAGGGATAATAGGATTACCCATAATCAAGGATAAATTAAATTTAGATTTAATTTTATTTATTTTTTTATTAGATAATAAGAATCAAATTTGAAGATCTTAGATCTGATTTGAATCAAAGATAAAAATTTTTGAAATATATCTCTTGATCCAATCAGATCTGAACGAACCTGGATCCAAAAAATCAGGGTTTTTCCTTCAACTGGTATCAGAGCCAGGTTCTAAAATTATTTAGATCTGATTTTAAATTTTATTTTAATTAAAAATAAATGATTTTAGATGTCACATGAGATGTGATCAGATCTGAAATCAGAAAAAAAAATTAAAATTAAATGATTTGGATCTAAGATTATGAAGATATGCATGACTAGTTCTAGAATAGAATAGTTCTATAGAATAGTCTTGCATGTCTTTGATTTAATTTGATTAAATTCATATTTTAGATCTATTTATTTACTATTTTTTGATATTATAAATATTATAATAACATCTAAAAAATAGCAAATAAAAATTATTTAATTTTAAATATCATATGAGATATGATTGATGCATGTCTAGACTAGTTGTAGAATAGTTCTACATAATTATCTAGATTAGAATTTATTTTGATTAGATCAATTTAAATCTAATTTTTTAGATTATTATGAGATAATTTAGATCTAAAAATATGCATGATTATGATACATGAGATGTATGCAAAATATGCCATGATTAGATCTAATTTGTATATGAGATATATGATATAGATCTAAAACTGTTTTGTAGTATTGCATGTTCCTGATTAAGGCGTTCCTCTTGGCCGTCCGGTCATAAGAGAATGAAGAAGGGTTTAAAGGCCCTCTCTTCCCATTCGATGGGGTGTTCTTATGATGTGTAGGGGTGCTGCGTGTTCGTCCTTAATCAGAAACCCAAAACTTACTTTCTGCAAAACCCTAGATCCTGAAACCCTAGGATTTATTGTGCATATTTTGTTTATGAACCCTACTTAATTAAGAATTAAGATTATGGAATATTAATTAGGTCTAAAATTGAGAATTTTCAGATCTAAGACATATTCATAATACTGGGTTCGGGCTTGGGTAGCTCAATTAGGTCTAAGCGGTTGATCAAACCGAATCAAGAGTTGGTTAGATGGGATCAACAATGCTTAAATTGACCAGCCTAATAGGATTAAGTCTGGGTCAAGATCGAGTCAGTCACGATCAAGCAAGACCTAATTAGGCTCAGAGGTTAGAGTCTGGATTGTAGGCTAACCCAATTGGTTCTGACTCAATAATTTGGTGTCTAAGGTAAGTTTGGCACATACGACCGACTGGATTTTTAATTGGAAGCTACTCGACCTGAATGCATTCTTGTACGAGTTAATGGCATATTCCTTCCACCGGTCTCACTTACCTGGCCATATCTGTTGACACAGTTCTGATCTGAGGTGGTCAATAATCCGAGCTAACCCATGCCACTAGGTTAGTCATAATTGTTATGACTAATGCCAAGTCTAGTTTAATGAGACCTGAATCAATTCTCCCTAAGAAAAGATTAAGTCTGAGGTCTTCCACCATTGTAGATGTGCGGGCCCTTCCCGGGGTTGATTGTTCTCGGCTGGATACAGTGGCTCAGTTGCACCGGAAGATGCAACCATGTCTATTAGGCATTGGATGCTATGGGCTGGAGGATGAGTTGGGCTCAATATTTTTGGATACGGTGAGAGACTCAATTAGGAACCCAGTCTATGCAAATGGTGGGTCTGACTTAACTAAGGAGTGGATCAATATTTCGGATACGGTGAGATTCATGAATTAGAGACCAAGTTTGGGTGCACCATGATTAGAGAATCATTGAACAAGAGTTGTTCACTCATTGGCTAACCCATCACCAATAACTGTTAGGTGAGGTGATGAGTCAGTTGGTGAGACCGCACCACCCACTAGAAATCATTAATCATGGAGATTTTTGCATCTCTACAGAGGGAGTGTAGGGATCCGAGAAAATAGTGGGAGCTAATTTGTTTAAAAATAAAATTCCCTAAATAAATTGGTCAAGTCAAAATTACAGTATCTAACTAGAATCTTTGACTCTCTACAGAAAAAAAAATGTCTGCGTCCAACCCATTGGCACGTATCCTGGACACACATAGACTGACTGGACCCAATTATAAAGATTGGCTCAGGAACTACAAAATTATTTTGGGTTTGAGAAGTTAACCCATGTTATTGGACCAGGACCCTCCCACCTTACCAGCCCGTCCATCCACTGAACAGAGAGCGTCTCTGGAAAAATGGATAGACGAAGATAATAAGGCCAGATATTACATGTTGGGCTCGATGTCTGATGAGCTCCAGCGCCAACATGAAGATATCGGGACTGCTCGCCAAATGTTGGCTCACCTGCAGGAGATGTTTGGTGAACAGAGTCGCGCAGCCAAATATCAAGTCACGAAATGACTTTTTAAGGCTAAGATGCGTGATGGGCAGTCAGTCCAAGATCACTGTCTGACAATGATCAAGGACATGGAAGAGCTTGAGAAGCTCGGTGTGAAGTTAGACTTGGATCTGCAGAATGATATTATTCTGCAATCCTTGACTGATGCATATGGGCAATTCATCATGAATTACCACATGCATAAACTTCAAAATTCCTTGGCCGAATTAATGAATATGCTGGTTACCGCTGAGCTTTCTATGAAAGGTTCTAAAGGCTCAGTTCTTGCTATGGAACGGACTTCTTCCAAAAGAAAGTCTTATGGAAAGAAAAAGAAGTCTGTGAAAAAGCAAGAAGGTGGAAGGATCAAAGAAGAAGAAGGCAGAAGCCAAAGAAAGAAGGTCGATGAAGAAGAAAGCTGGAAAAGAAAGTGTTTCCATTGCAACAGCGACGGCCATTGGAAGCGGAACTGCCCTACTTACCTGGCCACCCTGAAGAACAAGAAGGAAGGTCCTTCTGGAGGTATGCTCGTTATTGAGTCTAACCTTACGGTTTCTTCTGCATCCAGTTGGGTGCTTGACTCTGGTTCTAGTGCTCATCTGTGCACTTCCATGCAGGGTCTTGAGGATAGCAGGAGGCTGAGGGATGGAGACATGATCCTACGCATCGGTAATGGAGCAAGAGTTGCTGCAGTAGCCGTGGGAACATACCCTCTTCGATTACCATCTGGTTTAGACTTAGTTTTGAAAGACTGTTATTATGTGCCTGCAGCTAGCAGGAATTTGATTTCTGTTTCATGCTTAGCACAAGAAGGCTATGTGATTACCTTCTTTAAGGACCATTGTAACATTCTTTATGAAAGAAATAAAATTGCAAATGGTTTCCTTATTAATGGTCTTTATCAGCTACATATTGATGTACCTATTCTAACTATCGAGCAAAACGTGAATGCCAAACGACCTAGGGATAGTCCAAATGATAGATATCTATGGCACCTGAGATTAGGTCATATAGCAGAAGATAGGATCAACAAATTGGAGAAAAATGGGCTATTGAGTCCATTGACTTTCGAGTCATATCCAACTTGTGAATCTTGTCTTCAAGGCAAAATGACTAAACTCCCTTTTGTTGGACATGGGGAGAGGGCCACAGATCTCCTTGCCCTAGTACATACTGATGTGTGCGGCCCATTTGATGTGCCGGCTAGAGGCAATTTTGTCTACTTCATTACCTTTACCGATGATCTGTCTAGGTATGGGTATGTGTATCTTATGAGACACAAGTCTGAAGCTTTTGAAAAGTTCAAAGAATTCAGACATGAAGTAGAAAAACAAACTGAAAAACCCATTAAGGTTCTTCGATCAGATCGAGGAGGTGAATACCTTAGCCGGAAAATTCCTAGACTATCTCAAGAAAAATGGCATAGTCTCTCAATGGACTCCACCAGGAACACCTCAACTCAACGGGGTTTCAGAATGGAGAAATCGGACTCTATTGGATATGGTTCCGATCCATGATGAGCTTCACAGACCTCCCTGATTTTCTTTGGGGACATTCATTGTTAACTTCAATTTATCTACTGAATAGGGTTCCCTCTAAAACCGTTCCTACCACACCGTATGAGATATGGCACGGTAAGAAACCAAGTCTGAGTCATCTCAGAATTTGGGGTTGTCCGGCTCATGTCAAAAGACAACAAGCGGACAAGTTAGAGTTTAGGTCCTTTAGAGCTCGATTCATAGGATATCCTAAAGAGTCATTAGGATACTATTTCTACATTCCAGAAGACCACAATGTGATTGTGAGTCGACATGCCATCTTTCTTGAAAAATAGTTTATTCAAGATAGCGGCATTGGAAAGCAGATTCAAGCTTGATGAGAAAGTCTCACAAGTAGCAACGAGCTAAGGACCAATTGGAACCAAATCAGGTTGAGCCAATAAGAACACTACCTCCTCCACCTCGTAGATCGGAAAAGAGTTTTCCATCCCCCTGAAAGATACTTAGGTATTATTTCAGAGGAAAGTAGAGAAAATGTTCCTCATAGGTAATGGTGCTCATGGTGATGATCCCAAAACCTACAACGAGGCGATATCAGATATCGACTCCGAGAAATGGCTAGAGGCAATGCAGTCAGAAATTGACTCGATGCACTCAAACCAAGTCTGGACCTTGGTAGATCCACCAGAAGGTATAGTACCTATTGGGTGTAAATGGATCTTCAAGAGAAAGATTGGTGCAGATGGGAAATGTGGAGACATTCAAGGCTAGACTAGTGGCAAAAGGTTATAGTCAATGCGTGAAGGCATTGACTATCAGGATACCTTTTTCCCAGTGGCTATGCTAAAATCCATCCGCACATTGCTTGCCTGTTGCAGCCTATTTCGATTATGAAATATGGCAAATGGACGTGAAAATGGCATTCTTAAATGGATATCTTGAGGAAGATATCTATATGGAACAGCCGCTAGGTTTCACATCCAGTGATACTGATCACAAGGTTTGCAAGCTGCAAAGGTCCATATATGGACTTAAGCAAGCATCTCAAGCTGGAACACTCATTTCAATGATGTGATCAAAATTAGTTTGGTTTCATCAAAAATGAAGAGGAACCATGTGTTTTCAAAAAGGTCAGTGGGAGCGCTGTTGTCTTCCTCGTATTGTACGTGGATGACATCCTCCTTATTGGGAATGATATTCCCATGTTGACACATAGTCAAAATATGGTTGTCTAAAGGAATTCTCCATGAAAGACCTAGGTGAAGCATCCTTTATTCTAGGAATTAAGGTCTATAGGGATAGACCGAATAGGATGCTAGGACTTTCACAGAAGATGTACATAGAGGAAAGTACTAAAGAGGTTTAGTATGGAAAACTCTAAGAGGGGATTAATACCCTTCAGACATGGTATTCATCTTTCCAAGAAGATGTGCCCTAGCACACCTGAGGAAATAGAACGCATGAGCAAGATCCCTTATGCTTCTGCAATAGGGAGCCTCATGTATGCCATGCTATGTACACGACCTGATATAGCCCATGCTGTGAGTGTCACAAGCAGATATCAGTCAAATCCAGGTGAAGAACACTGGACTTCTGTGAAATGTATCCTTAAGTACTTGAGAAGAACTAAGGATATGATGTTGGTCTTTGGTAACGGAGAACTCCAAGTCCAGGGATACACAGACTCGGATTTCATGTCCGATATAGATGATCGAAAGTCGACATCTGGAAGTCTGTTTGTGTGCAATGGTGGTGCTGTCAGCTGGAAGAGTTTCAAGCAAATAGTGATAGCAGATTCCACCATGGAAGCAGAATATATCGCTGCATCAGAGGCTGCGAAGGAAGCATTCTGGTACAAGAAGTTTGCCATAGAAATTGGAGTAATGCCATCAGATGCCATTCCTCTATACTGCGACAACAATGGCGCCATAGCCCTTGCTAAGGAGCCGAGGTCTCACCAGAAATCCAAGCACATTGAGCGGCGATACCACCTCATCCGCGATTACCTCGAGAAAGGTTACGTCGAGGTCAAGAGAGTCAACTCCACAGATAATGTGGCAGACCCACTTACAAAGCCGTTGGGCCAGCAGAAGATCGAAGCCCACCTTGAGAAGATGGGACTTAGACTTGTAGCCAATTGGCTTTAGGACAAGTGGGAGATTGTTAGATATATGTGCCCTAGAAGCCAGAATTGGCTGACACTTGTAATACACTTCTAGGGGCAAAATTATAATTTTGACTATAAATAATAAAATGGGATTATTTTCTATCACATATGTGTATTTAGTGTCTGTGATACATCCTTTGAGTTAATGGTAATGATAATTCATATTTTCAAGAGTTGAAAATTTAAGACATGAATAATCATTATTAACTCATAAAATGCTCCCGACCATAGGATCATCACGAGGATGGTGATTGATCCGGAAGGTTGGTGTACAATCGCTTCTCTTTAGTAGATGAGTCTTGAGTCTACGGTGTGGAGACACCGGAGCGAGAGTACAGGTACTCGTTAGAGAACGAGGGCACTGAGCGTGACCACCTCGAGTAGTCATTAGGGAAGTCTACCTTCTCGTCAATGACTGACTCGATGCTGCAGTAGTGTGTCTGGTTCTTTGACCTGAGGATGCATCGGCAGTTCACCTTGAGGGTGTTATAGTTTGACTACACCATTACTCGGTCTCCTAGCCATATGGAACCCTGAGGTGTATGTTGGCTATAGCATGTTCATTGTAGGAATTGGATTGCAAGATAGGGAATCTATCTACCTCGGTGGTAGAGGAGCAGCCCTATGATGATCATGAGAATCAAGTCCAGAAGCCCATGGCCATGGCAGAGTGAAATAATAGAAAGAGTTTCTATTTAGATTTTCACATTGGACTCGAATCGAATGATTACATCATATGACAGAAACTAGGGTTTGACGAGTTCACCTTAACCCTAATCTCTGATCGGGGCTCAAGATAGAAGAACTTAATCACACAGGTAGCTGCACCAAGAGGTTCGCATTCAGCTCTGATGGGTTGCCACCATATACTGCTAGGTGTCACTGGTGGATTTTGGGAGCAATTAGAATGATTTAGATGATCGATCATTCTAGCTGTCTGAATCAGAAGAGTTCTGATCCATCGAAAGGAGTTTCGATGATGTCGATGATAGAGATCATGACATGACATATCCCATTACCATATGAAAACTGAACCTAACTGGGTCACACAAACAAGGGTTTGAATCTGGTGATCATCAATTGAACTGATCTAGTTCAATTGATCTGAATGAGATTCAATTAGGTTCAAGAAAATCGTGCTAGCACTCGATTGAACCTAACGTTCTTCTTTTACTATCATAAATAAGTTGTCTCGACTGAGCCAAAGGATAGTTTGTGCTCAATCAGAAGGCCTTCACTATGGTCTGACTGGAAGGCTTGTCCAAGTTCAGAAAAGGTTGTCTTATTTATGAGATAAATTTAAGATAATACTTACAATTTTTTATCACCTGCTAAATCTTATCCTTGGACTTTGGTCAAATGTTGACTTTTGACACTTAGACATCTGTCCATATGTCATACACCCATAGGAGAGAACATGGGGCTTTGTCCCCCTGCTAAAAAGTAGAAAGGAAGGGGGTGCATGCCTAGGGAGGCATGTGCCCCATGAGAATCACGCTTTGAGTCCCATACAGATGGGACTCTAGATTGCTTCATGATTTCAAATTAGGTGGCACAAAGGAGTCCTATTTGACCAGTCTTGGCACCACGTAAAGAGGTTTATGAGGGACTCTAATCTAATTGGATCAGATGATATCATCCCATCAATCAGATTTAGATCTGATTGCATAAAGACCCATGATTGGCCGGGATGATGTGGCACTGCATGGCGCAGTAGGGTCTATATAAATCCTGTCTGTACCTAGAATTAAGAGCTTCTGCCCTTGCCAATGCCGCAAAGCTCTCTCCCTCCCTCTCCATGCCACCTTCAGATCCTCTCTCTCCTATCCACATCTAAGGGTTCTTAGGCTCGAGTTTGGTGCGATCCAAGCAAGAGAAAGATGACAAGAAAGGAAAAAGGCAGCACAACTGTAAGAGATAACAGCTGATCTTCAAAAGCCATTTTGAAGATCTTCAAGATTAGATCTAGATCTAATTTTTGGAGAATAGATTGAAAAGGAGAAAATCTATAGATCCTACCTGAGTGGATATCAGTAGAGACCAGGCGCTTGCATGGCTACATCCAAAATCTTAGACAAACATCAGGATCATCATAAGATAATAGGATTACCCATAACAAAGGTATGATTAAATTAAATTAAATTTTATTTTATTTTTTTATTAGATTAATAAGATCAAATCTGAAGAGTCTCATATTTGATTTGGATCTAACAGAAAAATTTTTTAAAATATCCCTCTTGATCCAATCAGATCTAAACAAATCTGACCTAAGAAATAGGATTTTTCCTTCACTTTTAAATATACACTATGATAGAAAAATGATTTATTTATTAATTTATAGTCAAAATTATAAAATTATCTTTAGAAGTGTATTACAAGTGACAGCCAATTTGGCTTCTAGGGCACACATCTAACATGGTCTCTCATAGAAGATGTACATAGAGGAGGTGCTGAAAAGGTTCAGCATGAAAACTCCAAAAGAGGACTAGTGCTCTTCAAACATGACATTCATTCCTCCAAAAAGATGTGCCCCAACACACTTGAGGAGATTAAATGCATGAGCAAAGATCCCTTATGCTTCGGTAATGGAGAGCCTCATGTGCACCATGCTATGTATACGATCTAATATTGCACATGCTAAGAGTGTCACAAGAAGGTATCAGTCGAATTCAGATGAAGAGCATTAGACTTCTATAAAATATATCCTTAAGTACTTAAAAAGGACTAAAGATATATTTTTGATTTTTGATAATAGAGAACTCCAGATCTAGGGATATACAGACTTAGATTTTATGTCTGACATAGATGATCAAAAGTTGATATCTGGGAGTCTGTTCCTATAAAATGGTAGTGCTGTAAGCTAGAAGAGTTCCAAGCAGACCGTGATAGCAGATTTCACCATGAAAGCAGAGTACATCGCTGCCTCAGAAGCTGTGAAGAAGGCATTCTGGATCAAAAAATTTAATGCAAAGCTCGGAGTGATGCCATCAGATGTCGTTCCTCTGCACTGCAATAATAATGATGCCATAGCCTTAGCTAAGGAGCCAAGATCTCATAAAAAATTCAAGCATATCGAGTAGTGATTCCATCTTATCCATGATTACCTCGAGAAGGGATACATCAAGATCAAAAGAGTCGACATCATAGATAATGCGACTGACCCACTAACGAAGCCTTTAGGCTAGCAGAAGATTGAAGCCCACCTTGAGATGATGGGACTTAGATTTGTAGCCAATTAGCTTTAGATCAAGTGAAAGTTTGTTAGATGTATATCCGAGAAGCCAGATTGACTGATACTTGTAAAATACTTTCTAAGAATATTTTTATAATTTTAACTTAAAATTAATAAAAAAATTATTTTTTATCATATTGTATATTTAAAGTGTCTATGATACATCCATTGAGTTAATGGATATTATAACACATATTCTCAAGAGTTGAGAATTTAAGGCATGTATTATCATAATTAACTCATAAATTTTTTCGATCATAGGATCATTGTGAGAATAGTGATCAATCTAGAAGAATGGTGTACAATCGCTTTCTTAGGATAGATGAGTCTTGAATTTATGGTATGGAGATACTGAAGCAAGAATATAGGTACTTGTTGAGAGCAAGGGTACTAAGCGTGACCACCTCAAGTAGTCATAAGAAAGTCTACCTTCTTATCGATGACTAGCTTGATGCTGCAGTCGTGTATTTGATTTTTTGACCTAAGATGGATTGATAATTTATCTTAAGTATGTTATAGTTTGAATATACCATAACTCGATTTTCTAGCCATTTAGAATTCTGAGGTATATATTGGCTATAGTATATTCACTGTAGAAATTGGATTGCATTAAGATGTGATCTATCAATCTCAATAGAGGAGTAGTCCTATGATGATCATGAGATCGAGTCCTAAAGTCCATTCTATGGCAGTATGAAATAATAAAAAGAAGTTTCTATTAGGATTTCACACCGAACTTGAATCGAATGATTTATTCATATGACAGGTGTAGGGTCTGACGAGTTTACCTCGACCTAGATCCTATCAGGGCTCATGATAGAAGAATTCAATCACATGTTGACTACACCGAGAGGTTCATATTTAGTTCTGATGGATTGACACCATATACTTCTAGGTGTCATTGATGAATTTTGGGATCAATTAGAATTATCTTGATGATCGACGATTCTAATTTGGTGAATCAGAAGAGTTTTGGTCCATCGGAAGGTGTTTCAATGATGTCGATGATGGAGATTAGACACATCCCATTACCATATAGAACTGAACCTAACTAGATCATACATACAATGGTTTGGGTCCAGATATCATCAATTAAGCTAACCTGATTCGATTGATTTGGCTTAGATCTAATCAAGTTCAAGAAAATTATGCTAGCACATGATTGGACCTGACTTCTTTCTTTTATAGACTTTCTAATTTGTCTAAACTCAGTCAAATCTGATTTAACTTGTTCAGAAACCCTATATGGATTTGTCCTAGTCTAATTGGAGCTTATCCTAGTTAGATTAGAGCTTGTCCTTGCTAGATCAAGGCTTGTCCTGATGGATCAGGGCTTGTCTTAGTCCCACGCAAGGGGCGTCAGGACAAGGGTCATTTCACCCATTCTTTATAGAAAAGAAGGGAGAGGAGCAAGCACCCCCTAGAGATTTTCTAGGGACATGCACTCCAGATGGATTTGCATGGAAATTGAGGATGCACGCCCCCTCTTGGCATGCACCCTTAATGGATAAGCATGAAGTAGTTTGAAGAGTTCAAACTACTTGGGAGATTAACCCTTGCACCTAAACCTCTTCTTATCCAAATTAATGGTGCAATTTTCCTTGGGTTTTGTGCAACAAAAATCTAAGAAAATAAGAGATGGGTTGTGGAACTCAATAAGAGTCCTTCTGCTTTAAGAAAATAGGTTGCTTAAAGACTTAGGACTCTATGGTTGGTGCATAGGTCTATAAATAGAAACCTGCGCCAAGGGTCTTTATGCTCTGTGTGTCCCACACCCAGGTGCTATCTCTTCCTCGATCTCCCATGCTCCCTCTCCTAATTCTCTCCCTCTTCTCCATGCCCAAAATGCTGGGCAAAATCAGCGATCAAAAGTTTAGAGTGCTATTGCGAAGAACAAGTCAAGGTGTTCCCGATCATGAGACGATCGTGCTGCTGCCAGAGATCAGATCAAAGGTGCACCAGGAAGTTTTAAAATCTAATTTTTTGAGATCATATCTAGAAGGAGAAGATCTTTGATTTGACTTAAGTGGACATTGGTAGAGGCTGGGCACGAGCATGGCTCAGATTGAAACCTCAAATCATCAATAGATCATCACTATTGGTGAACAGTTCACCCAAACAAGTGATATTGTTATCGATAGTTTTATTTTGATTTTTGTTTCATAATCAAATCAATCTAATCAAATCTGAGAACTCTTTATCTAATTGAATCTTAGAAAAATTTTTAAAAATTTTCACTGTATATCTAATCCGATTAGATTGATCCTATGGCAAGGAACTAGAAGTTCTATCATTTGATTATATCTTTTTGCATCTCTTCTTTCTTTCTGTTGTGGTATTGATATCATCGTTGAAGTTGCAATCATGGATGGGGATCCATATCCACACTCATGAGGGATCCTCCTAACAAGTAGTATCAAAGTAAGTAGTACCCCAATAGGAAAGATAGCTGAAACTCAAAAGCTTTGTGCCAAAAGGTAAAATATTAAGTTCGTAGAGAATATACATCAATCCAACAACTCATAGACATGCAATAGATATTCCCTTTTTAGGAGTTCCTAATATACATCGTATCATTTTGTACCAAGCTCCCATTAAAAATAGGAATACTCTTGTCATCATTATGGTTATTGGGTTATAAGACCCTCTCATGGATCGGTATGGTACCCGGTGATTAGCTAGCAACAAAAAGAGATCACCTAGAATCTACATGGAAGCACGAACAATGGATTCAAGAGAGAAAAGAGAGAATAAGAGAGATTTTGAGATAAAAGAGCTTTGTTTCAATGTCTTCAACATTATAAAAATCTTGACCTATTTTCTGTATAAGTACTATAAAATAGGATCAAGCCCTAAGCTTAAAGAAAATCTCCTAAATCCAAAAAGACGCATGTACAGTTTTGATCCCACATCACTAAGTCGATCCAGTCTCAAACTGAGTTAGCTCACGTATGACTGGGTGGACTCACAAAATCATTATGTTGACCAAACTATTTACCATGCCAACAGTTCCAAAAATACTACTCTCTATTTGGCCTTTCCTCTGACACATGTCAACTCATCTCTAGACTAGGTCAACCCACCTTTTAACTTAGTCGACCTAGCTCAGGGTGAGTCGACTAAGTTACAGAAACTCTGCTAGCTAGGTTGATTTCTCTGTTGGCTTGCTTCCTTATTCTCTTGGCCTTTCTTCTCATATTTTCAAGGCTTAGGAGTGCCACACCAAAGCTTACATTCTCTATTTTGGTGTTTCCAAATTCTTGTGTGTGATCTCATAGGTCTAAACCTAAGTTGATAGCATAGGAATAAATTTTTGTGCTAATCAAAGTGACCATCTAGTAATGATATTCGATAGTCGGATAGGTCGAAGGTGTAGAACACCATCCTTAGAATCCATGCGGATATAGTTTCCATATAATTCATCCCCATGACCACAATGCTCATAGGAGACATCAGAGTTCAACTGTCAACTCTAATTAGGTTGTCCATATTGTATTTCAAAATATCAAATCAATCTGATGGATTATCCTGGCCAAGGTTTTGCTATATTGAAATACATTAATACATTCTTCTCCAACACTTGGAGTGGTGGAGTGGTTAATTCCATCTTGATCACACTTCAACTTCACATGTACTTGACTATGCCTAGAAGACTTCTATTGCTAAATTAGAAATTCAGTTAGTCTGGTACCAAAGCACAGTAAGTTGCTTACAAATCACTGAGGTGATCTCAGGTCTAAGGGATACTTATACCTATATCCCATCAGAGACATTCTCGATAGTAGAATGCTCTAGAGTTGGTCACATTCAATGACGATGTATCCATATATCTCACCTGTATGCCATACCAGTATCTCTACACACCTTGGTTAAGAGGACAACCAATCTATATGGCATATAGCGACTTATGCTCGATAGACATTATCGTCCTAATTAACAGCCTATCATTTGGTCGTGAACAAATTTAAGGACTAATCAATAAATCCTCTCTTTATCAAAACTAAATAGTCCTAAGGACTTCATCACAACAATGGAGTTCATTAGAAGATGTAAACTTATGATGAAAAAAGATGCCAAAATATTTTTTATTAATTAATAAATTAATTATAATATCTCAACCGTCAACTAACTGACGATTGACTTTGGAACATAATTTTCAACAACTCTCACTTATCCTAAAGCCACTCAGCATAGTATCTAATACCCATCTTCGACTCATGATTGTCAAACTCCTTGATTGCCAGAGCTTTAGTGAAGGGATCGGCTAGGTTCTCCTTTCCGTCGATCTTCTGAAGGTCGACATCACCATGATCCATGATCTCACAGACCAAATAGAAGTAGTGCAGAATGTGCTTTGTTCGCTAGTGTACCTTCGGTTTCTTTGCTTGAGCTATGGTGCCAGTGCTCTCATAGTAGAGCAGGATTGGACCATCAATGGAGGGTGCTACTCTGAGCTCGATGATGGACTTCCTCAGCCACATAGCTTTCTTTGCTACATCTGATGCTGCCATGTATTCTGCTTCGCAAACAGAGTTAGCCACTATATGCTACTTGAAACTTTTTCAATAGATGGCTCCATCATTTAAAGTAAAGATATACCATGATACACTTTTACTGTCATCATGATCAGATTGAAAGCTGGATTCTGTAAATCCCATAAGCTTCAGATCTAACTCACCATAAATCAAACATTGGTCCTTAGTATTTTTCAAATACTTAAGGATGGTTTTAACCACCTTCCAGTGATTTTCTCTAGGGTTAGACTAGTATCTACTCACTACTCCTTGTGAGTATGCCACGTCTGCTCTCGTACATGTCATTGCATACATAATAGACTCCACTACCAAAGCATATGAAATTCTACTCATATGCTCTCTCTCTTCAGGATTATCAGACAATCCTTCTTAGAGAGAAAAATTTCTTGGCCTATTGAAAGATAGCCCTTTTTGGAATTCTCCATACTGACCCTCTTCAGCATAGTTTCTATGTACGTGGATTGGGATATACCAAGCATCCTTTTAGATCTATCTCTATAGATCTTTATCCCTAGGATGTAGGATGATTCATCCAAGTCCTTCATGGAGAACTGTGATGACAATCAGACTTTTATGTCTTGTAGTATGGGGATGTCATTCCCGATTAAGAAAATATCATCCATATACAAAATAAGGAATACCACTACTAGATCATTTGCCCATTTATAAATGCAGGGTTCTTCTCCATTCTTAACAAAGCCATACATTTTGATCACTTTATCAAAATGCATGTTCCAACTTCGAGATGCCTACTTTAATTCATAAATGGATCTCTTAAGCTTGCACACCTTGGACTCATCTATGGATGTGAACCTTTCAGATTGTATCATATACACCTCTTCGATCAGCTTTTCATTTAGAAAAGTTATCTTCACCTCCATCTAACAAATCTCATAGTCCAGATGGGCAGCAACGGCAAGCATGATCTGAATGGACTTGAGCGTTGCCATAGAAGAGAACGTCTCATCATAGTCAATACCATAACATTGACGATACCCCTTGACAATCAGATGGACTTTATAGATTTCTACCTTTCCATCTATGCCCCTCTTCCTTTTGAAGACCCATTTACACCCAATGGGTTTAACCCCTTCGGGTAGGTCAACTAATGTCCATACATCATTGACCTTCATGGAATCCATTTTGGATCTCATGGCTTCTAGCCATTTCTTAGAGTCGGATCTCTGCATTGCATCCATATAAGGATCGAGAACGAGAAGACGAACCTCCCACTAAGTTCACCAACTCCTTATGGAGTTGGTGATCTTTCTCAAAGTTCTGATGTAACCCCAGTAACCCATGGTAGTCCACTTCAAGCTTTGACATTCTATAATGTGTAAGGAATAAGAGATACGACTTTGGCAGCGAGTTCAATATTGCATCTTTCCTAAGTTGTTCATGCAAGGAAAAGTCGAGTTTGCTCAAGCGCTCTATCAGCTCGATGATATACAGTACATGATCAATGACAGAGGCTCCATCCTGCATTCTAGCATTGAAGATGGTGTAAATAGTCTTGTGCCTTTCACCATTATCGGATGTGCCAAAAGAATCCTCCAATAGTTGGAGCATTTCGTTTGGCTGAGCTATCTCAAACCTGCGACTAAACTCATCGCGGCCAGCATAATGCAGCGCACCATAGTTCGATCATTCTGATAAGTGTCTCTAACTGTTCCACATGCATTGGCAACTGGCTCCTTAGGTGCAAGATCCATCAGCATATATAGGATCCATTTATACTCCAGGACAATCTTCGACTTTCGGTACCAGCTATCAAAGTTGGGTCCCACCAACTTATCATTGTCCAATAATGATCGAAGCGATAGCGAAGTGGCCATGTTTACACAAAAAAAAATCAAAATCTAATTAATAATTGATTTATTAAACCTAAAGATTTAGATTTTAATCAAAAGATTTCTTCCACTATTTTATTCGAATTGGCAGCCTCTACCTCTAATTCGAAGAATTATCCTAATTCTTTAGTAGGTACTAGAATCCACACAGACTATACACGAACCCAACTTTAGTTGGCCCACCCATGTACTTCTAAGGGTAGGTTCATAATCAATTATTTCTTCAAATAATTTTTAGTAATTAAATTTTATCCCAGGCCTTGTTCAGTTGGCTTTGGCCTTCTCAGAAAAGGATCCAGTTAGGTCCAACCATTAATATGATCATACTTGATCCATCCAACCAATGAACGATCAGGCCCAACTTTGGTTGGTCCACCTGACTACCATTTAGAAAGATGTATCCAAGAGATCATATAATGAATGATAATTCCATCAATCGATAAGCACCAAGCCTTTGGGCCTCCAATGATTATCCAACTGATGGACCCATTATCATCCACTTTAATGAGAGGCTATGATCCGATAATCATATAACTATTTCATTTTAGGGACCTAATAATTTTAGTGTATTTATTTATAAAAGTGAGTAGGTCAGATTAACCAGCTTGTCATGATCCTCCCACTAACTTCACCAAGTCAACTTAAGGGAGACCATAAATAGGCTGGTCTAGGAGCACCTAAATCAATCAAACTGATTTACCTAGCTGACATGGGTTAGCTCGAATAGTCAAGTGATCCGATCAAAACATAATCTCACCAAGAAGCTAGGTAAGTTCGATCGGTGGAAGGGTTTACCAGGCTTACCTTAGATACCATCAAAAATGGTAAGGTAAGCGGGCTCCCAATTAAAAATCACTGATCTGGTTTATCTTAGACATCAATTGGTTTAATTAGTTTTAATTAGATCAACCTAACAGTTCATGCTAGACCGCATAGCTAAGAATCAAGTCCATCTTGGATCTTGTTAAAGACATGGACTTGACCAACTACAACTATTATAATTGATCTAGAGAATTCTTGACCTAATCTAAGACAACAATTGATTAGATTTAGTCAATTCTATAATTAAGTTCATTCTTTAATCTAACCCTAGGTCTAACCGAATTAATGGACCAAATCTCCACTAACCCATTTAACCTAATGTGTTATGATTTATGTCTTAGGATCTTCAATTCATAATCCTAGATCCTAATCAATCAACTTCTTAATTCTCAATTAAGTTTTGGGCTAAGGGTTGGGATTCAGCTTTTCAAAAATAATTTTCATGTTTGTAAAATATTTTTATAATATGGTTCTATCAACCAAGTTGCATATTTGATTCATAGTCAATATGTAAGTAAAATAAATATAAAACTATTTTAGATCTAATCTAAACAGGTTCATGTAATTGAAACAGTTTTAATAATAATCAATCATAAATCTTCCTAGATCAAATCTAACATATTTATGATGATTGAAATCAGATTAAAATATTTTTAATCAGATCATAAAATCTCTTAGATCTAATCTAAAATTTTATGATCAATATTTTAGATCAGCACGTACTAGGACAACCTATTCACTTTAAGAGGTAAAATCTTACAGCAGGACAATCTTACGATAGTCCATACAATCTAAAATATTTTATTTTATTTTATTTTATTTTATTTTTAACTTTAGATTTAATAATTAAATTATAAATTAGATCTAATCTAAGAAATAATCTAGATATGCACAAAAAATCATGTAATAAGAATCTAGGCTCTGATACGAATTCAAGAAACCAGATTTAGGATTTCACAGGTAGATCTTAAAACTTTTATCTTACAGTAGAAGACTTAAATAAATCTTAAATTTATTTAAATAATCATGTAAATACCTAAATATTAGATCTATTACATGATTAAAGCATGATATTAAATCAAAAATTAAAATCAAATAAGAAAGAAAAAGATTGATCAAATCAACCTAGATCTATACTACATCAAATGTAGGTATGAAGTTTATAGATCAGATCTATTACTTGAGCAAGTTTAGACATTCTAACTTGCTGATTTATGCTTGAAGATGAAGTCATGAGCCGCACATGCATCCAGCCTCTAGGAGTCATCCACACGAGCCTACGATCTTTGATCTGATGTTCGATGCAGGAAATCAGCACAGCATACTAGTACTGTGCTGATCCTTCTTCGACGGTCGATCTGATGCTTCTTTCTTCAAAATTTGGACTTTCCAAAATATGAGAAGGAAGATTAGAATTTTCTAATTTGAGACTCTCTCAAAAAAAAAACTTAAAAGAAACGAGGAGAGATTGAAAATAAAACAACCCTAGAAGAAGATCCTCTTCTTCTTCTCTTTTCTCTCACCTAGACACCTAGTTTGGTGCCTATGGAACCCCCACGCCCAAGGATCCTCTTCCTCTGATTTTTTCACACCCCAAACCTCCCCCAAATCTCTATATTTCACAAAAAAAATCAAAATAAAATTCATCCAATAAATAGGGAAAAAGAAGAGTCCAAATTAGGTCAAATTTCTAGACTAGGAATACCCAAACATTTGAAGTTGTTGGGATGCCCAACTCTTGGGCGCCTCCTCCACAATTTTTGGCATGGACCAACAAGGGAGGGTGCACAAAAAAGGAGATTATTTTCATGAAATAAGAGAAGAATTAATTAAAAGAGGGGGTGGCACTCAAGGAAAGATGTTTTGGTCAACAAGGATTCTATCTCATAGAATCCTAAGCAAAACCAATTCCTTCTTTGACTTGGTCTTCCACCTAACTTCCAAATATGACTTGAAAGGAGAGAGGGGGCATGGAAATCAGAAAGAATGGAATTTTTCATGAAAAATACCCAAAAAATAGGTATGGGGGGTGTTCGGACCAAGGTGGTGCAAGGAGATAGGGAGTCCTAGTCACACTAGGACTCCTATTTTGACTTGGTCAAACAAGATCATTTAATTAAATAAAATCAAGATTAAACTAACCCAATTAAATAAGACCCTAACCTATTTAAGGATTAAATTAGATTTAATTTAGATTTATTTTCTAATCAAATTAGAAAATTGGGTTAATCTGAGTTCGAGTTAGACTAGGACTAGTTCTTCCTTGCACTTAGCTCATCCAATAAATCAATTGAACTTGATCAAATCAAGCCCAAACCAAATCTAATTAAATTATATTTAATTAGACTTAATCTCAGCTTATTGGCTTAATCAAATTAAGCTAATTAGCAATCCAATTGCTAATCGATCCTCCTGCAACACTTGCACTAGGTTAAACACCAATCATATTGATTGTTTAACCCTAGAATAATTTTTAATCGTTAATCAACCATCCAATCAAATTGTAAGCTCTAATGCATGTGACCTCATAGGTCTGAACCTAAGTCGGTAGTATAGGAATAAATTTTTGTGCCAATCAAAGTGACCATCTAGCAATGATACCCGATGGTCGGATAGGTCGATGGTGTAGAACACCATCCATAGAACCCATGTGGATATAGTTTCCATATAATTCATCCCCTTGACCATAATGCTCGTAGGACACATCAGAGTTCAACTGTAAACTCTGATTAGGTTGTCCACATTGTATTTTAGAATATCAAATCCATCTGATAGATTATCTTGGCCAAGGTTTTGCTATACTGAAATACATTGATACATTCTTCTCCAACTCTTGGAGTGGTCAATTCCATCTTGATCACACTCAAACTTCAAAAGTACTTGATTATACCCAGAAGCCTTCCATCACTGAATTAAAAATTTAGTTAGTCCGGTACCAAAGCACAGTGGTTACTTGCAAGTCACTAAGATGATCTCAGGTCTAAAGGATACTTATACCTATATCCCATTAGAGACATTCTCGATAGCAGAATGCTCTGGAGTTGGTCATGTTCAATGACGATGTACCCATACTCTCACCTGTATGCCATACCAGTATCTCCACAATCTTGATTAAGAGGACAACCAACCTATATGGAATATAGCGACCTATGCTCGATAGATACCGTCGTCCTTGATAAGTAGTAAAAATATACTAATAAAAGTATTAAATTATAAAATAAATTAAAATATTTTATTAAAAATTGATACTTTTATTAATCTTATGCAGGAAAGAAGGCTACCAATGTGAAGATCTCATTTTTCTGATTCAGATAAAACAAATTTCAGGCAAAACGGACTTCAAACGAGCCCAGAATCGAATTTCAAAAAAAAAAAAAAAAAAAAAAAAAACCGCTGACGCAACGCTGACGTCAGGATGATGTCAGCATTTTTTGCGGCGTACGGTGGACCAACCGAAGGGTATTTCAGGAATTTCACAGACGGAGGCACGCTCTGATTGGTTGAAGAACGCGGCGGTCCACGCAACACCGGGCTCGCGCACGGTCCACGGAGGGCAATTTGGGAATTCTGGCTGATCCAACGGGCGGTTTTCACTGAATCTTGATCGGACGGACGAGAAGAAGGCGCTGATGGACGGCATCCGCAGCTCCCGGTCGAGATCCAACGGCCGAGATTCATCCCGACTGAAACTAAAGGTCTGAAGGCTGATTTCAACGAGATCGGACGGCCCAGATTCAATCCATTGGATGATCCAACGGCTGATATTAAATCCGACTTGATCTGGGTTATTTTAACGGGTTTTTGAGTAGTTTTTGGACCGTTTGATCAACATCGCACGGCCAGAATTATTCAGATCATAGTTTGAATTGTTTTAGGAGTCTAAAATCGAGTTTTGGATGGATTTTGGAGACTTCATCTATAAAAAGCCCTATTGCCGTGAGAAAAAAAAAAGAAAAGAAAGAAAAAAGAAAAAGAGAAAAACAGAGAAAATCAGTGAGAGAAAGAAAAATAGGGAAGAAAGGAGAATCAGAGAGAAAACAGAGAGAGACGGGAAGAAGGAAAAGAAAGAAAGAGAGAGAGGAAGAAAGAGAGAGGAGATATCAAGGAGCCTCTTCTTCTTCACCAAGTTCTCCGCATCAAGAGCAACAGATAATCAATTTCAGCAATCAAACAGTCTAATTTCTTCATGCTTTTTATTTTATTTACTGTTTTTAAATTTGTTATCATGAACTAAATTTTATTTTACTAAGGCTAAGGTGTAGCCACTCTTTTGATGCAATATTCAGTATAATTTATTTTTAAATTTTATTCATGAGGAGTATATAAATCTGATCTTAATGCTTTTAGATTACTGGCCATCTTCTAATTGATCTGATGAACATAGATGTTACGGACCAAGTACATCTATGTTAATGCTTCTTGATTATATACCTTGTATTATGAATCAAATTAGAATTCATATGCATGCGGAAATTTTAGTGCGCTTTGGACGCAGCGTATTTTAATTAGAGGGTTTCACAAAACCTAATGCATTAATATTTATTTAAATTACACTTGGATCAAAGGGTAATTAATAAATATTAATAGATTTGCTATGCCTGGACCAAAGGGTAGTGAATAAATTAGGAGACTCCACCGTCACATGAAATAAAATTAATCTAAAAACCTGAATATCGTATTGATTGAGTTGGTGAACCGATTGCCTTAGTAATCCATTGCTCTTGAATTTAAAACCTCAATAATTTACACTCTCTCTATTTAATAAAAAAAAAATTTAATTATTTTAATTATTTTTTTTTAATTTTTTTTTTATTCTCATAAATCGATCTTCTAAATAAAGCATAGGAAAGAGCTTTTCAGTACTTGTTTTCCAATCCTCTAGGGACGATACTCTACTCATTCACTTTATTACTTGATCGACTGGTGCACTTGCCATAGCTATAAATTAGCACGCATCAAGTTTTTGGCGCCGTTGCCGGGGATTGAGTTTAAAACAATATTGAAATTTTGATCCTAGCTTTACTTTAGAAATTTATTTTTAATTTTATTATTTAAAAAAAAAAAAAAAATTGTTGTTCATTGCATGACACGTACTGGACATAGTAACTTACTACCTTTAGATCCAGAAATTGAAAGAACTATTAGAAGATTACAGCAAGAGAGAAACATGGCAGCTGAAGATCCTAACGACATCAATCTAGGATTGGATATGGCGACTGAAGGACAGCATGAAGCTATTCGACCAGTATATCGATCATTAAATGATTATATTACACCATCTGTAGCCGATGCAGCTTCGAGCATCAGGAGACCGCCTGTACGAGCAAACAACTTCGAAATAAAACCGGCGATGATCCAGATGATTCAATCAACTGTCCAATTCAGTGGACACGTGCATGATGATCCGAATGCCCATATTTCTAATTTTCTTGAACTTTGCGATACTTTTAAAATTAATGGGGTGTCGGATGATGCTATTAGATTAAGGTTATTTCCTTTCTCTTTACGGGATAAAGCTAAAAATTGGCTTCATTCTCTTCCGGCAGGTTCTATCACAACTTGGGATGTCCTAGCCCAAAAATTTTTAGCCAAGTACTTTCCACCTTCCAAGACTGCTAAGATGCGCAACGATATCACTTCCTTTATGCAGATGGACATGGAGACACTATATGAGGCTTGGGAACGTTTCAAGGAATTATTGAGGAGATGTCCACATCATCAACTACCCGTATGGCTTCAGGTACAAACTTTCTATAATGGTTTATCTCCTACTAATCGTTCTATGATTGATGCAGCAGCAGGAGGAACCATTAACCGAAAAACAGAGGAAGAAGCATTCGATCTAATCGATGAGATGGCATCAAATAGCTATCAATGGCAGACAGAGCGCATGATGCCAAAAAGACTAGCAGCTGTGCAGGGAGTAGATTGCGTGCCAACCTTACTAGCTGAAATTGCAGCCCTCAGAGCCGAAGTCAACAACTTAAAGGGAACAGCTATGCATGTTCAGAGCATTACTTGTGATCTGTGTGGAGGAGGACATGATACGAATAATTGCCAGACAGGTAATCCTTTTGCTAAAACAACTGAAACAGCTAATTATATTGGTAATTTTTTCAGGCCGCAACAAAACAATCCCTACTCCAACACATACAATCAAGGGTGGAGACAGCATCCAAATTTCTCATGGAGCAATCAAAATGCAGCACAACAACCACCCCCGGGATTCCAAGTACCTGAAAAGAAGTCTAACATGGAAGAGCTAATGGTCAAATTCATACAAAACCAAGAAGCAACTTTAAAAAATTTGGAAGTCAAACTTAGGCAGGACCAAACAGCAGCAATTCGAAACTTGGAGATGCAAATAGGTCAAATGGCTAAGATAATCTCCGAGAGACCTCAAGGATCCTTGCCAAGCAATACGGAGACAAATCCAAGGGAGCAAGTCAATGCTATCACCCTAAGAAGTGGTACAAAGCTGGAGGAGCCACATCAGAAGAATGAGACCGAAGAGCCAACTACAAATAAAGAACCATCAACTCAAACTCGTCAGTCACCAAAACAACCAGCAGATGGATGGTCTCCAGGTATACGGTTTGCTGATCCAAATGTGAAGCCCTACGTACCGCCACTGCCATTCCCAGAAAGACAAATACAGCATCCAGATAAGGAATTTTCTAACTTTTTCAAAATTTTAAAGAATTTACATATTAATATTCCTTTTGTAGATGCTATTACTCAAATGCCCAGGTATGCCAAGTTTCTTAAAGAAATCTTAACAAATAAGAAAAAAGCTGAAAGAGCATGAGAGAATAAATTTGAATGAAGAATGCTCAGCAATACTTCAAAATAAATTACCACAGAAGCTAAAAGATCCAGGGAGTTTTACTATCCCTTGCATTATTGGTGATTGTAGTTTTGATAAAGTTTTATGTGATTTAGGAGCAAGCATTAACCTCATGCCTTTTTCTATTTTCAAAAAGCTGGGTCTAGGAGAACCAAAGCCTACCACTATTACTCTTCAATTAGCCGACAGATCCATTAAATATCCAAAAGGTATAGTGGAGGATGTCTTGGTAAAGGTAAACAAGTTTATTTTCCCTGTTGATTTTATTGTTCTTGATATGGAAGAAGATTATGATGTACCCCTTATTTTAGGGAGACCCTTTTTAGCTACTGGAGGAGCTTTAATAGATATTCAACAAGGAAAATTAATTCTTAGAGTCCAAGATGAACAAGTTACTTTTAATGTTTTTAAAGATATTAAACATCCTGATAATCAAACTTGTTTTCTAATTGACATTATTGACAATCCATTATATGAGAATTCTGTAGAAAATAAGTTTGAGACTATAAAAGCAAGCAATGTCAAATTGAAAGAGGATTCGATCAAACATGAAAGTATTCCAATTGAAGTGGCACCAGATTGATCCACTTTAGAATTCAAAGAAAGTCAAGCTGAAGACTATAAATCAGAACTACTAGATAGGTTGTTTCTTTTCTTTTTAGTTTGGATCATTTTTTTTTTTTTATTTTTTTTTTTTAGTAATTTGTTGTTGCACTTTTACTGCTCTGGTGTATATTTTCAATTTTACAGAAAAATCAATGAGAACTCAAGCAAAATTTCAAAGCTCCAAAGAACCAGATTGAGCCAAATCAGGTGTATTCTTTCCTATCCTTTATTACATCCTTTATTTTTCTTTCTCCTTTTAAAATAATATAGAATAATATTAAAAAAAAAAAAAAAAAAAAAAAAAATCATGTGTTAAGAAGAAAATCTTGAGCAAAGATAAACTGGATAAGTGATAAAAGATAGAATTATTTGCTAATAAATGTAACGAGTTAAAGAAGTAGATTATTTGGTCAACTTTTAACAGCCTACTTAGGTCATTAAAAGATTATTAGCACTTCTAATTGCACATGCACACTAACAAGGCAAAGTAGGTATTGATTATAAGGCCAACTGAAGATTCAATTATCACTGAAAATTGGTAATTAATATACATTCTAATCAAAGAAACTTGAATTTAAGGAAAGAGCTACCTGCCTATAAATAAAGTGCAAAAGACAGAGTATATGTGGATTGCCCAAAGCCTAGTAACTGGGTCTCTGCACCTAGGTCAAGTGTGGAAATTCACGTAAAACGGTAAAGGGAAGGCCAGGATGCTCAAAAAAAAAAAAAAAAAAAAAAAAAAAAAAAAAAAGGCAGTGTGAAAGCTACCTTAATTCATGAGTATAAAATTGAGAATGTATAGAAAATTGACCAAAATAAGTGATAAGAGAGGATACTTTTGTTCTTCTAGTTTAATACTGAAATGCTAAAGTTAGTCATCACGAACATAAGTGCTATAGATCTTTGATGTACTCTAAGAAAGTTTTTAATTGTATTGACTAAAAAATTTTGCTTCCGAAGCTCAATGCTTAGTTAGCAATATTTTCTAAACTTTTTGATCTTTAATCCAAGATTTTATCTCTATGATAAATAATTTTATTAAAATATAGTATTAAATAAAATATTGCTAAGGGACTAGCAATGAATAAGTTGGGGGTGTGATAAGTAGTAAAAATATACTAATAAAAGTATTAAATTATAAAATAAATTAAAATATTTTATTAAAAATTGATACTTTTATTAATCTTATGCAGGAAAGAAGGCTACCAATGTGAAGATCTCATTTTTCTGATTCAGATGAAACAAATTTCAGGCAAAACGGACTTCAAACGAGCCCAGAATCGAATTTCAAAAAAAAAAAAAAAAAAAAAAAATACGCAACGCTGACGTCAGGATGACGTCAGCATTTTTCGCGGCGTACGGTGGACCAACCGAAGGGTATTTCAGGAATTTCACAGACGGAGGCGCGCTCTGATTGGTTGAAGAACGCGGCGGTCCACGCAACACCGGGCTCGCGCACGGTCCACGGAGGGCAATTTGGGAATTCTGGCTGATCCAACGGGCGGTTTTCACTGAATCTTGATCGGACGGACGAGAAGAAGGCGCTGATGGACGGCATCCGCAGCTCCCGGTCGAGATCCAACGGCCGAGATTCATCCCGACTGAAACTAAAGGTCTGAAGGCTGATTTCAACGAGATCGGACGGCCCAGATTCAATCCATTGGATGATCCAACGGCTGATATTAAATCCGACTTGATCTGGGTTATTTTAATGGGTTTTTGAGTAGTTTTTGGACCGTTTGATCAACATCGCACGGCCAGAATTATTCAGATCATAGTTTGAATTGTTTTAGGAGTCTAAAATCGAGTTTTGGATGGATTTTGGAGACTTCATCTATAAAAAGCCCTGTTGCCGTGAGAAAAAAAAAAAAAGAAAAGAAAAAAGAAAAAGGGAAAAACAGAGAAAATCAGTGAGAGAAAGAAAAACAGGGAAGAAAGGAGAATCAGAGAGAAAAAACAGAGAGAGACGGGAAGAAGGAAAAGAAAGAAAGAGAGAGAGAGGAAGAAAGAGAGAGGAGATATCAAGGAGCCTCTTCTTCTTCACCAAGTTCTCCGCATCAAGAGCAACAGATAATCAATTTCAGCAATCAAACAGTCTAATTTCTTCATGCTTTTTATTTTATTTACTGTTTTTAAATTTGTTATCATGAACTAAATTTTATTTTACTAAGGCTAAGGTGTAGCCACTCTTTTGATGCAATATTCAGTATAATTTATTTTTAAATTTTATTCATGAGGAGTATATAAATCTGATCTTAATGCTTTTAGATTACTGGCCATCTTCTAATTGATCTGATGAACATAGATGTTACGGACCAAGTACATCTATGTTAATGCTTCTTGATTATATACCTTGTATTATGAATCAAATTAGAATTCATATGCATGCGGAAATTTTAGTGCGCTTTGGACGCAGCGTATTTTAATTAGAGGGTTTCACAAAACCTAATGCATTAATATTTATTTAAATTACACTTGGATCAAAGGGTAATTAATAAATATTAATAGATTTGCTATGCCTGGACCAAAGGGTAGTGAATAAATTAGGAGACTCCACCGTCACATGAAATAAAATTAATCTAAAAACCTGAATATCGTATTGATTGAGTTGGTGAACCGATTGCCTTAGTAATCCATTGCTCTTGAATTTAAAACCTCAATAATTTACACTCTCTCTATTTAATAAAAAAAAAAATTTAATTATTTTAATTATTTTTTTTTAATTTTTTTTTTATTCTCATAAATCGATCTTCTAAATAAAGCATAGGAAAGAGCTTTTCAGTACTTATTTTCCAATCCTGTAGGGACGATACTCTACTCATTCACTTTATTACTTGATCGACTGGTGCACTTGCCATAGCTATAAATTAGCACGTATCAGTCCTAATTAACAGCCTATCATTTGGTCGTGAACAAATTTAAGGACTAATCAATAAATCCTCTTTTTATCAAAACTAAATAGTCCTAAGAACTTCATCACAATAATGGAGTTCATTAGAAGATGAAACCTTGTGATGAAAAAAGTTGCCAAAATATTTTTCATTAATTAATAAATCAATATAATATCTCAACCATCAACAGGCTGACGATTGACTTTAGGACATAATTCTCAACACACTACTACCAAGCTGTTATGGCCGTCACTATCAGTTTGTTACAGGCTCCGTGCTATAAAAGGGACCATCCAAATATGTTTTTTCAAAGCTCTCTTCTCCTTCTCGATACTCTACAATATTCTCTACTGAATACTCCATTTATGTTGGCCGAAAGAGCTGATTTGATCATCGGAGGGTCTTGCCAGAGCCACCCACCCTAAGCTCTGGATGAGATTTATCTTGCAGATCACCGACGGTGACCTCATTTTCTCTAACTCTAATGCTCCTCTAACGACGATCAGATTTCACACCAACAGGATTGACTCTCTTCTTCTCCTCCAAAGTCCTTTCTAAAAAAGATGCCTCCCAGAAAAGCTTATACTCGACGGTCAATGACCTCCGCGGCCAGATCCCATCTAGATCTGATTGCCCCTATTTCATCTCCAGCAACTCAAGCTCCATCTGGAGTAATGGTGGATGCGGAGCAGTTCAACCTGCTAGTCCAGTAGGTTTGCAGCCTCATAGAAGCAATGCAGGCCATGCAGCAGTAGCAGCCTTCGGTGCCAATTCGACCAGAGCAGGTTTCTCTGGAACCCCATGATCTAGTTTGGGGATGGTCGGCTTGGGTTGATTGGCTAGTGACCTTCGAAAAGAAAAAGCAGAGGGCTGAGAGCCCCTGCTCTGATCATGACTCTACCTCTGAGGGGACTTTGCTCTCATTCAGTCAGAAGACCTTGGAGATCCATGATTGAGAGGATCTCCTGGACTAGAAACTATAAGAGATGAACCGATGAATCAAAGAACTCCATCATGCACCCCCATCCTATAGTAATGATATCCGTACAGACCCTCCTTTCTCTCACCACATCATGAAGGAATTGATCCCATCGAACTTCAAGCTCCCCTAATTCGAGAGCTACAATGGGACCTCCAACTCAATTGACCATCTAAAGGCCTTTCAGATAATGATGCTGCTCCACGATGCGCCCGACACCATCCTGTGCTGAGCTTTTCCATCTACTTTGAAAGGGGCAGTCAGAAATTGGTACCGAATTCCATCTTATCTTTTGATCAAATGAGCCATCAGTTTGTGGCTTATTTTGTCAGCAGTCGACATCCCAGGTGAGGCTCAAAATCTCTCATCAACATCAAGCAACAAGAGGGAGAATCCATCCGAGCTTATGTCAACCATTTCAATGCTGCTGTACTAGAGGTCCAAAATCTGAATCAATCTATTGCGATGGCTGCGTTAAAAGATAGCCTTCAGAAGAATAATCTACTATTTTTTCTGGAGAAGGAGTACCCCAGAGATTTTGCCGATATGCTAGTTCGGGTTGAAGGGTATGCCCAAATGGAAGAGGCCTTCCAGGCCAAGAATAATGAAGCCACTAGAGAGGGGTGAATGGGCGAGTTGGGTAGGCCCATTGAGGAAGAAAAGCGAGTGAAGCTAGACCGCGCTCCCGAACTCTCCCTGAGTGCAAGCGAGCTCGAACTCCTCCTCGGGCTCAGAAGCAAGGATGCCTGATAGAAGGGCTCGATGGGGTTCCCCCTTCCAATGGTTCCATAACTATGCCCCTCTCAACGCTCTAAAAATCAAAGTACTGATGGATATTAAGGAGCAGCTGCCAAGGCCAAAAAGGATGCGCACCCATCCTGGCAGACACAATCCAAACAAGTTCTGTCTCCATCATCATGACTATGGTTATGATACTAAAGAATACATTCAGCTCCAAGATGAGATCGAAGAGCTCATCAGGCAAGGCAGGCTTAGTCGATTCCTGTGACATCGGTCTGAAGGATGGGAAGATCGGCTAAGGGCACTACCACAATCGGAACTGCCAAGAGAGGAGCAGCAGACAGACCGACCATCTCTCAGCATCATCAACACCATCTCTAGGGTACTTCAGTGAGGGGAGGCTAGCGGATCAGCAGAGCCCGAGAAGAGATAGAAAACTGAGGAGTCCGTCGCTTTCACCAACGAGGATGCCCAAGAAGTTCGGTTCCCACATAGTGATGCAGTTGTAATCTCTTTAAGCATTACTAACTATGATGTGTACTGCATTTTGGTAGATAATGGAAGCTCTGCTGATGTTTTATTTTACGATGCTTTCTCAAAAATGTCTTTACCTAATAATCACTTAAGACCTATGAACTTTTCATTAGTAGGCTTCACTAGCGATGCCGTGCTAGTTGAGGGCACAATAACTTTGACTGTGGCTGCAGGACAATGCCCAAAGCTGGCTAAAGCGTAGATCAATTTTCTAATCGTAAAAGCCCCATCTACCTATAATGCCATTCTTGGCCAACCTGGTTTGAACGCACTCTGAGCTGTAGTCTCAACTTCTTATTTAAAGGTGAAGTTTTCGATGAGCTATGAAATTGGAGAGATCAGAGGAGACCAGGCCATAGCAAGGCATTGTTACTCCATCACCTTATAGATAAATATCATGGTTCAATCACTGAGCCACTTCTGATAAGTGTCTCTGACTATTCCACGTGCATTGACAACTGGCTCCTCAGGTACAGGATCCATCAACACATATAGGATCCGTTCATGCTCCAAGATAATCTTCAACTTTCGATACTAGCTACTGAAGTTAGATCCCACCAACTTATCATTGTCCAACAATGATCAAAGCGATAGAAAAGTGGCCATGTTTGAATAAAGAAAAATCAAAATCTAATTAGTAATTGATTCATTAAACCTAAAGATTTAGACTTTAATCAAAAGGTTTCTCCTACTATTTTATTCAAATTGATAGCCTGTACCTCTAATTCAAGGAATTATTCTAATTTCTTAGTGGATATTAGAATCCACATAGACTGCACACGAGCCCAACACTGGTTGGCCAACCCATGTACATCTAAGGATAGGTTCATAATCAATTATTTCTTCAAATACTTAAATTTTGCCCCAGTCCCTGATTAGTTGGCTTTGGCCTTCTCAAAAAAGGGTCTAGTTAGGTCCAACCATTAACATGACCATACTTAGCCCATCTAACCAATGAATGATCAAGCCTAACTTTGATTGGCCCACCTGACCACCATTTAGAAAGATGTACCAAAGAGATCTTATAATGAATGATAATTCCATCAATCGATAAGCACCAGGCCTTTGGGCCTCCAACGATTATCTAACTGATGGACCCATTATCACCCACTTTAATGGGAGACTATGATCTAGTTATCATATAACTATTTCATTTTAAGAACCTAATAATTTTAGAGGATTTATTTATAGAAGTGAGTAGGTCAGATTAACCAGCTTGTTATGATCATCCCATTGGCTTCACCAAGTTAGCTTAAGGGAGACCACTAATAGGCTGGTCTAGGAGCACCTAAATCAGTCACACTGATTTACTTAGCTGACATGAGTCAGCTCAAATAGTCAGGTGATTCAATCAAAACATAATCTCATCAAAAGGCCAGGTAAGTTTGATCGGTGAGAGGGTCTGCCAAAGCTTGCCTTAAACACCATAAAAAATGGCCAGATAAGCGGGATGCCAATTAAAAACCATCAGTTTGGTTTACCTTAGATACCAACTGGTTTAATTAGTTTTAATTAGATCAACCTAATAATTTGTGCTAGACCATGTAGCCAAGAATCAAGTCCATCTTGGGTCTTGTTAAAGACATGGACTTGACCAACTACAACTATTGTAATTGATCCAGAGAATTCTTGACCTAATTTAACACAACAATTGATTAGATTTAGTCAATTCTCTAATTAAGTCCATTCTTCAATCTAATCCTAGGTCTAACCCAATTAATGGACCTAATCTTCGCTAACCCATTTAACCCAATATGTGATGATTTGTGTCTTAGGATCTTCAATTCACAATCCTATATCCTAATCAATCAACTTCTTAATTCTCAATTAAGTTTTAGGCTGAGGGTTGAGGTTCGGCTTTTCAAAAATAATTTTTATATTTATAAAATATTTGTATAATATGGTTCTATCAACCAAGTTGCATGTTTGATTCACAATCAATATGCAAGTAAAATAAACATAAAACTACTTTAGATCTAATCTAAACATATTCATGTAATTGAAATAGTTTCAATAATAATTAATCATAAATCTTCCTAGATCAAATCTAACATATTTATAATGATTGAAATTATATTAAAATATTTTTTATCAGATCATAAAATCTCTTAGATCTAATCTAAAATTTTTATGATCAATATTTTAGATCAGCATGTACTAGGACAACCTATTCACTGTAAGGGTTAAACCTTACAGCAGAATAACCTTATGGTAGTCCGTGCAATCTAAAATATTTTACTTTTAGATCTAAAATTATTTAAAATTTATTAAATTATAAATAAAATTAGATCAAATCTAATAAATTTATGATTAGAGTCAGATCATCATGAACTAGGATAACCTTTTCATTGTAAGGGGTAAACCTTAAAGCAGGACAATCTTATGGCAGTTCGTGAGATCTAAATTTTTTTTTTTAATTTTAGATTTAATAATTAGATTATAAATTAGATCTAATCTAAAAAATAATCTAAACATGCACAAAAATCATGTAACAAGAACCTAGCTCTGATACTAATTAAAGAAACCAGATC
This sequence comes from Cocos nucifera, assembly GCA_006176705.1. Lineage (NCBI taxonomy): Eukaryota > Viridiplantae > Streptophyta > Magnoliopsida > Arecales > Arecaceae > Cocos > Cocos nucifera. The sequence continues at coordinate 97,169 of QRFJ01004083.1, read as the reverse complement.
TAGGGTTTCATGGGTAGATCTTGAAACTTTTTCAAGATCATGCAGCGAAAGACTTAAATAAATTAAATATTTATTTAAATAAATATATAAATACCTAAATATCAGATCTATTATATGATCAAGATATGATATTAAATCAAAAATTAAAATTAAATAAGAAAGAAAAGGTTGATCAAATCAACCTAGATCTACACTACATCAAATGCAAGTATGAAGTTAATAGATCATATCTATTACCTGAGCAAGTTAGATGTTCTAACTTGCTGATACAGGCTTGAGGATGAAGTCATGAGCTGCACATATGTCTGACCTCTAGGAGTTGTCCACACGAGCTCACAAACATGATCAGAGATCCTGATGCAGGAAATCAGCACAATATGCTTGCACTATGCTGATCTCTCTTCGATGGTTGATCCGATGCTTTTTTCTTTAAAACATGGACACTACAAAATACTAAAAGAAAAGAGGAAGATTTGTGATGCTGAGACACCTCTCAAAAGATCACAAAAAGGAAGGAAAAGATCTGAAATAAAACTCTAGAAGAAGACCCTCTTCTTCTTCTTTGTTCTTTTTTTAGACATCCTGATTTGTGTTTTCAATATATCCATGACATAGATGAATTTTTTTCTAATTTTTATACACTAAATATGCCTCTCAAATATCTATGTTCCATAAAAATTTCAACCAAAAATTCCTTTTAAATAAAGAGATATATAGAGTCCAAATTAGGTCAAAAACCTAGACCAGGAAGGACTAAATAAGGGAAGTTATTGGGGCACCCAACTCTTGGGTGCCCCCACCTTCTTTTTCTACCATGGACTAGAAAAGGGAGGCACACAAAAAAGTCCACTTTTACTATAAAAATTAAATAAAATAAGAAAGGATGGGTCAGCACACTTATGGGAAGAGTTTTGGTTGATAAGGATTCTATCTCACAGAATCCTTAAGCAAAACTAATTCCCCTTTTGACTTGGTCTTCCAATAAACTTCCACATGAGAAAAAGGAAAAGAGAAGGGAGGCATGAGAAACCTTTGGGCATGGAGATTATTCACATAAAAATACAAAGCGAAAAGGGTGGGGCGTGAGGATTAGGTGGCGCAAGGAATAGGGAGTCCTAGTTACACTTGGACTCCTATTTTGACTTGGTCAAACAAGATCTTTTAACCAAATAAAAATAAGAGTAAACCAACCTAATTAAATAAGGCCCTAATCTATTTAAGAACTTAATTAAAATAGATTAAATTATATTAAGTTTTAATTTAATTTTTTAATCAAATTAGAAAATTGGGTTGACCCGAGTCCTAGTTAGACTAGGACTAGTTCTTCCTTTCACTTGACTTATCCAATAAGCCAATTGAACTTGATCCAATCAAGCCCAAACCAAATATAATTAAATTATATTTAATTGAACTTAGTCTCAACCTTTTAGTTTAATCAAATTAAGCTAGTTAGCAATCAAATTGCTAATTGATTCTCCTGCAACACTTGCACTAGGTTAAACACCAATCGTATTGATTGTTTAACCCTAAAATGATTCTAAATCGCTGATCAACCATCTGATCGAAAAGTAAACTCTAATATGTATGACCTCATAGGTCTAAATCTAAGTTGGTAGTACAGAAATAAATTTTTGTATCAATCGAAGTGACCATCTAGCAATGATATCCAATGATCGGATAGGTCGAAAGTTGTAGAACACCATCCTTAGAACTCATGCAAATATAGTTTCCGTATAATTCATCCACTTTACCATAATGCTCGTAGGACACCTCAGAGTTCAACTGTCAACTTTGATCAGGTTGTCCACATTATTTTTCAAAATATCAAATCTATCTGATGGATTACCCTGACTAAGATTTTGTTATATTGAAATATAGTGATACATTCTTCTCCAACTCTTGGAGTGGTCAATTCCATCTTGATTACACTCCAACTTTGCAAGTACTTGACTGTGCCCAAAAGCCTTCCATTACTGAATTAAAAATTCAATTAGTCTGGTACTAAAGCATAGTGAGTTGCTTGCAAGTCACTGAGGTGATCTCAGGTCTAAGGGATACTTATACCTATATCCCATCAGAGACATTCTTGACAGTAGAATGCTCTAGAGTTGGTCATGTTCCATGACAATGTACCCATACATCTTATCTTGATGCCATACCAGTGTCTTCATACTCCTTGGTTAAGAGGACAATCAACCTATATGGCATATAGCGACCTATACTCGATAGATGCTGTCGTCCTAATTAACAGCCTACCATTTGATCGTGAACAAATTTAAGGACTAATCAATAAATTCTCTCTTTATCGAAACTAAATAGTCCTAAGGACTTCATCATTACAATGAAGTTCATTAGAAGATGTAAATTTATGATAAAAAAGGATGCCAAAATATTTTTTTATTTAATTAATAAATTAATTATAATATATCAACCATCAACAGACTGATAATTGGCTTTGGGACATAATTTTCAATAACTTCCACTTGTTCTAAATCCACTCAGCATAGTATCTAATACCTATCTTCGACTTATGGTTGTCTAACTCCTTGATTGCCAGGGTTTTAGTGAAGGGGTCGGCTAGGTTCTTCTTTTCGTTGATCTTTTGAAGGTCGACATCACCATGATCCATGATCTCATAGATCAAATGGAAGCAGCACAAAATATGCTTTGTTCACTGGTGTGCCTTCAGTTCCTTTGCTTGAGCTATGGTGCCAGTGCTGTCGCAGTAGAGCAGAACTGGACTATCAATGGAGGGTGCTACTCCGAGCTCGGTGATGAACTTCCTCAGCCATACAGTTTTCTTTGCTACATCTGATTATGCCATGTACTCTGCTTCGCAAACAGAGTCAGCCATTGTATGCTGCTTGAAATTTTTCCAGTAGATGGCTCCACTATTTAGAGTAAAGATATACCCCGACATACTTTTACTGTCATCATGGTCAGATTAAAAGCTGGAGTCTGTAAAACCCACAAGCTTCAGATCTGACTCATCATAAATCAACCATTGATCCTAAGTATTTCTTAAATACTTAAGGATGGTTTTAACCACCTTCCAGTGATTTTCTCTAGGGTCAGACTGGTATCTACTCACTACTCCTAGTGAGTATGCCACGTTTGATCTCGTACATATCATTATATACATAATAGACCCCACTGTCGAAGCATATAAAATTTTAGTCATATGCTCTCTCTCTTTAGGAGTTGTCGAACAATCCTTCTTAGAGAGAAAAATTTCTTGGCCTATCGAAAGATAGCTCTTTTTGGAATTCTCCATGTTGAACCTCTTCAGCACAGTTTCTATGTCCGTGGACTAGGATATGCCAAGCATTCTTTTAGATCTATCCCTATAGATCTTTATCCCTAGGATGTAGAATGCTTCATCCAAGTCTTTCATGGAGAACTATGATGACAACCAGACTTTTTTCTTATAGTGCGGGGATGTCATTCCCGATTAAGAGAATGTCATCCACATACGAAATAAGGAATACCACTGCTGGACCATTTGCCCATTTGTAAATGCAGGATTCTTCACTATTCTTAATGAAGCCATATGTTTTGATCACTTTATCAAAATGCATGTTCCAACTCCGAGATGCTTGCTTTAATCCATAAATGGATCTCTGAAGTCTGCACACCTTAGACTCATCTGTGGATGTGAACCCCTCAGATTGTATCATATGCACCTCTTCGGTTAGCTCTCCATTTAGGAAAGCAGTCTTCACATCCATCTGCTAGATCTCATAGTCTAGGTGGGTAGCTATTGCAAGCATTACCCAAATGGATTTGAGCATTGCCACTATGGAGAATGTCTCATCATAGTCAAAATCATAACATTGACGATATTCCTTGGCAACCAGACGGACTTTATAAGTTTCTACCTTTCCATCTGTGCCACTTTTTCTTTTGAATACCCATTTACACCCAATCAGTTCAACCCCTTCAGGTGGGTCAACTAATGTCCAAACATCATTGACCTTCATGGAATCCATTTTGGATCTCATGGCTTCTAGCCATTTCTTAGAGTCGAATCTCTGCATCGCATCCATATAAGTGATCGGGTCCTCATCATTCTCATTGAGTTTGATGGGATCACCATCCTGGACCAAGAATCCATAGTATCTATTTGGATGGCACGGTATTCTACCGGATCGCCTTAATGGTGTGGGTTCACTAGGCTTTGAATCTGATCTGATCAAATCCGACTTAGGTTCAACATTCCATGTCGGACTTTCTATCTATTAAACTTTATCAAATTCAACCTTAGAGACAACAATTCCTTCACCAAGGAACTTCTTTTCCAAAAAGGTTGCCCTAAGGCCGACGAACACCTTTTGTTCATCAGCATGGTAAAAATAGTATCTTTTGATCTCTTTTGGGTATCTTATTAATGTACACTTATCAAAAAATTTATCTATAATTAATTGTTTAACATAAGTCAGACACTCCCAAACCATAAGGTGTGAAAGTGCTAGCTTACGCCCTGTTCATATCTCATATGGGGTTTTAACTACATACTTACTTAGAACCCTATTTAATAGATAACAAGCCAATTCGAGCGCATATCTTTGAAGGATATCGGCAAGCTGGCAAATTCCATCATGGATCTGACCATGTCTAACAAAGTCCAATTCCTTCTTTCAGACACACCATTATGCTGTGGTATTCTAGGAGGAGTCCATTGAGAGAGAATCTCATTCTCTCCTAGATATGTGAGAAACTCACCAAAAAGGTTTTCTCCTCCTCGATCAGATCGAAGAGTTTTAATACTCTTCCTAGTTTATTTTTTTACTTCACTTCGAAATCTTTTGAACATTTTAAAAGAATCTGACTTATGTTTCATCAGATAGACTTATCCATATCTAAATAGATCATCTATGAAAGTGATGAAGTAGACATATTCACCTCTGGCACATGTGCTCATTGGTCCCCATACATCAGTATATACTAGACCTAAGAGCTCATTGGCTCTCTCACCTTTTCCAGTAAAAAGTAACTTGGTCATTTTACTAAGAAGATAGGACTCACAGATCGAAAGTGATTCATAATCACTGACTTCGAGGATTCCCTCTTGAGTCAATCTGTTTATCCTATTCTTATTTATATGACCTAGCCTATAGTGCCATAAGTAGATATCTGATACACTATCTAATCTAGAATGCTTGCCAATAAAATAGACTACATTAATAGGTTGTGATAATATATATACACCATTGTTCAATTATCCATAGAAAGCAGTAACACCATTCACAATGACATTATAAATTCATTTTTTATTGAAATTTCATAATTATTCATGGCAAAAAGGCCTATAAAAATGATATTTAAAAAAAATTAGGACAGAAATGAAAATCACTAAGAACAACGGTATGAGATTTAAATACAACTTTCAAAATTTCTAAAGCTAGAACTGGAACTGGTCTTCCATCTCCAATGTTTAGGAATCTCTCATCTTGCTTGAATCTTCTACTAACCTGAAACCCCTACAATGAATTGCAAATACGGTAAGGGCTACTGGTATCCAATACCCAGTTAGTAATATCATAAATAGAGAAATTGTAAGGAGGTGTCATATAAATACTTTGCCTAGCAATAGCTTGCTTCTTTTTCTGCCTGTTCGGATCCAGGAAGGCAATGTACTAAGAACAGTTTCTCTTTCAGTGTCCCCACTTCTTGCAAAAGAAGCATTCAGCTTGACTCTTATCGGGCTTGCTCTTCTTGGTTTGGTCCTGCACTGATGTCCCAGCCTGAACTTGCACCTTCATTGTTTTCTTCTTCTTATTCTTCTTTCCTTTTCTAAAGGATCAAGAACTAGAAGACGAACCTTCCACTAAGTTCACCGACTCTTTATGAAGCTGGTGATCCTTATCAAAGTTCAGAAGTAACCCTAGTAAGCCATGGTAGTTTACTTCAGGCTTTGTTATTCTGTAATAAGTAAGAAAAGGGAGATAGGACTTTGGCAGCGAGTTTAGTATTGCACCTTTTCCAAGTTATTCATGCAAGAAAAAGCTGAGTTCGCTCAAGCGCTCTATCAGCTCGATCATATACAGTACATGATCAGTGATAGAGGCTCCATCCCACATTCTGATGTTGAAGATGGGGCAACTAGTCTTGTGTCTCTCAACGTCATTAGGTGTGCCAAAAGAATCTTCCAACACTTGAAGTATTTTATTTGACTGAGCTATCTCAAACTTGTGACTGAACTCATCGCTCATCACAGCTAGCATAATGTAGCGCACCATAGTTCAATCACTGAGCCACTTCTGATAAGTGTCTCCAACTATTCCACGTGCATTGCAGCTGGCTCCTCAAGTGCAGGATCCGTCAGCACATATAGGATCTGTTCATGCTCCAGGACAATCTTCAACTTTTGGTACCAGCTATCAAAATTGGATCCCACCAATTTATCATTGTCCAACAATGATTAGAGCGATAGAAAAGTGGTCAAGTTTGCACAAAGAAAAATCAAAACCTAATTAGTAATTGATTCATTAAACCTAAAGATTTGAACTTTAATCAAAAGGTTTCTCCTACTATTTTATTCGAATTGGTAGCCTTTACCTCTAATTTGAGAAATTATCTTAATTTCTTAGTGGGTACTAGAGTCCACATAAACTGCATACGAGCCCAACTTTGGTTGAACAACCCATGTGCATCTAAGCATAGGTTCATAACTAATTATTTTTCTAAATAATTTTTAGTAATTAAATTTTGCCCCAGCCCCTGATCAGTTGGCTGTGGACTTCTCAGAAAAGGGTCCAGTTAGGTCCAACCATTAACATGACCATACTTAGCCCATCTAACCAATGAATGATCAGGCCCAACTTTGGTTGGCCCACCTGACCACCATTTAGAAAGATGTATCAAAGAGATCATATAATGAATGATAATTCCATCAATGGATAAGAACCAGGCCTTTAGGCCTTCAATGATTTTTCAATTGATGGACCCATTATCATCCACTTTAATGAGAGGCTATGATCTAGTTATCATATAACTATTTCATTTTAGGGACCTAATACTTTAGAAAATTTATTTATAGAAGTGAGTAGGTCAAATTAACCAGCTTGTCAAGAACATCCCACTAGCTTCACCAAGTCAGCTTAAGGGAGACCACTAACAGGTTGGTCTAGGAGCATCTAAATCAGTCACACTGATTTACCTAGTTGATATGGGTCAACTCGAATAGTTAAGTGATTCAATCAAAATATAATCTCACCAAAAAGCCAAGTAAGTTTGATCGATGGAAGGGTCTGCCAAAGCTTACCTTAGACACCATCAGAAATGGCCAAGTAAGCGGGCTGCCAATTAAAAACCATCGGTCTGATTTACTTTAGATACTAACTAGTTTAATTAGTTTTGATTAGATCAACTTAATAGTTTGTGCTAGACCGCATAGCCAAGAATCAAGTCCAACTTGGGTCTTGTTAAAAATATGGACTTGACCAACTACAACTATTATAATTGATCTAGAGAATCCTTGACCTAATCTAAGACAACAATTGATTAGATTTAGTCAATTCTCTAATTAAGTCCATTCTTCAATCTAACCTTAGGTCTAACCCAGTTAATGGACCTACCCTACTAACTCATTTAATCCAATGTGTTATGATTTGTGTCTTAGGATCTTCAATTCACAATCCTAGATCCTAATCAATCAACTTCTTAATTCTCAATTAAGTTTTGGACTGAGGGTTGGGGTTTGGCCTTTCAAAAATGATTTTCGTATTTGTAAAATATTTTTTTAATATAGTTCTATCAACCAAGTTGCATATTTGATTCATAATCAATATGCAAGTAAAATAAACATAATACTACTTTAGATCTAATCCAAACAGGTTCATGTAATTGAAATAGTTTCAACAATAATCAATCATAAATCTCTCTAGATTAAATCTAACATATTTATGATGATTGAAATTAGATTAAAATATTTTTAATCAGATCTTAAAATCTCTTAGATCAAATCTAAAATTTTTATGATCAATATTTTAGATCAGCACGTACTAGGATAACCTATTCACTGTAATGAAATAAACCTTACAGTAGGACAACCATATGGCAGTCCGTGCAATCTAAAATATTTTATTTTTAGATTCTAAATTATTTTAAATCTATTAAATTATAAATAAAATTAGATCAAATCTAATAAATTTATGATTAGAGTCAGATCATCATGAACTAGGATAATCTTTTCAATGTAAGGGGTAAACCTTACAGCAGCACAACCTTATGGCAGTTCATGAGATCTAAATTTTTTTTTAATTTTAAATTTAATAATTAGATTATAAATTAGATCTAATCTAAGAAAGAATCTAAATATATATAAAAATTATGTAACAAAAATCTGACTCTGATACCAATTAAAGGAACCAGATCTAGGATTTCACCGATAGATCTTGAAATTTTTTCAAGATCATGCAGCGGAAGACTTAAATAAATTAAATATTTATTTAAATAAATATGTAAATATCTATATCTTAAATTTATTATATGATTAAGATATGATATTAAATCAAAAATTAAAATTAAATAAGAAAGAAAAGGTTGATCAAATCAATCTAGATCTACACTACATCAAATGCAGATATGAAGTTAATAGATCAGATCTATTACCTGAGCAAGTTAGACATTCTAACTTACTGATCTAGGCTTAAGGATGAAGTCATGAGCCACACACACGTCCAACTTCTAGGAGTCATCCACACAAGCCCACGAACACGATTAGAGATCCTGATGCAGAAAATCAGCATAGTATGCTAGCACTATACTGATCTCTCTTCGATGGTTGATCCGATGCTTTCTTCTTTGAAACATGGATACTACAAAATACCAAAAGAAAAGAGAAAGATTTATGATGCTAAGACACCTCTCAAAAGCTTACAAAAAGAGAGGAAAAGATTTGGAACAAAAACCCTAAAAGAAGACCCTCTTCTTCTTCTTTGTTCTTTTTCTAGACACTTTGATTTGTGTTTTCAATATCTCCAAGATCTAGATGAATTTTTCTCTAATTTTTGTACACCAAAGAGGACACTCAAATGTATATAATTCACAAAAATTTTAGTTAAAAATTCTTTTTAAACAAAGAGATATGTAGAGTCTAAGTTAGGTCAAAAATCTAGACTAGGAAGGACCAAATAAGGGAAGTTATTGGGGCGCCCAACTCTTGGGCACGCCCTCCTTTTTTTCTACCATGGACCAACAAAGGGATGCTCACAAAATAGTCCTTTTTTACCATGAAAATCAAAGAAAATAAGGAAGGATGGGTCTGCACACTTATGGGAAGAGTTTTGGTTGACAAGGATTCTATCTCATAGAATCCTTAAGCAAAACTAATTCCCCTTTTGACTTGGTCTTCCAACAAACTTCTATATAAGAAAAAGAAAGAGAGAAGGGAGGCATGACAAACCATTAGGCATAGAGATTATTCACATAAAAATATAAAGAGAAAAGGGTGGGGCATGAGGATTAGGTGGCCCAAGGAATAGGGAGTCCTAGTCACACTAGGACTCCTATTTTGACTTGGTCAAACAAGGTCTTTTAACAAAATAAAAACAAGAGCAAACTAACCCAATTAAATAAGGCCCTAACCCATTTAAGAATTAAATTAAATTATATTAAATTAGATTTAATTTTAATTTAATTTTTTAATCAAATTAGAAAATTGGATTGACCTAAGTCCAAGTTAGACTAGGACTAGTTCTTCCTTGCACTTGACTTATCCAATAAGCCAATTGAACTTGATCCAATCAAATATAAATCAAATCTAATTAAATCATATTTAATTAAAGTTAATCTTAGTCTTTTGGCTTAATCAAATTAAGCTAATTAGCAATCAAATTGCTAATCGATCCTTCTGCAACACTTGTACTAGGTTAAGCACCAATCGTATTGATTGTTTAACTCTAAAATGATTCTAAATTTGCTGATCAACCATCCGATCGAACTATGAACTCTAATGTGTCTGACCTCATAGGTCCAAATCTAAGCTGATAGCCCAGGAATAAATTTTTATACCAATTAAAGTGACCATCTAGTAATGATATCCGATGGCTGGATAGATCGAAAGGTGTAGAACACCATCCTTAGAACCCATACGAATATAGTTTCCACATAATTCATCCCCTTGACTATAATGCTTGTAGGACACCTCAGAGTTCACTATCAACTTTGATTAGGTTATCCACATTGTATTTCAAAATATCAAATCCATCTGATGGATTATCCTGGCCAAGATTTTGCTATATTGAAATACAGTGATACATTCTTCTCCAACTCTTGGAGTGGTCAATTCCATCTTGATCATACTCTGACTTCGCAAGTACTTGACCGTGCCCAGAAGCCTTCCATTATTGAATTAAAAATTTAGTTAGTCCAATACCAAAGCACAGTGAGTTGCGTACAAGTCACTAAGGTGATCTCAGGTCTAAGGGGTACTTATACCTATATCCCATCAAAGACATTCTCAATAGTAAAATGCTCTGGAGTTGGTAATATTCAATGATGATGTATCTATACATCTCACCTATATGACATATCAGTGTTTCCACACTCCTTGGTTAAGAAGACAACCAACCTATATGGCATATAGCGACCTATACTCGATAGATACTGTCATCCTAATTAACCGCCTATCATTTGGTCATGAACAAATTTAAGGACTATTCGATAAATCCTCTCTTTATCAAAACTAAATAGTCCTAAGGACTTCATCACAATAATGAAGTTTGTTAGAAGATGTAAATTTATGATGAAAAGGGATGCCAAAATATTTTTTATTTAATTAATAAATTAATTATAATATATCAACCATCAACAGGCTGATAATTGGCTTTGGGATATAATTCCCAACACCAATGAATTTTGAGGATGAAAATTACAAGAGCCGACCTTCTCTCTACGTTGGCCACTTTAGCCCAGTCGATCTCTCCAAAGAAGTATTTTTTTAAATTCTAAAGTGCCTAAGCTTGGAGGAGTCGCAGCTTGTTCTGCAAGTTGAGCACGAGTCGAGCTGGATTGACCTGCTAGTTGCCTACCTCAAGGATAGAATTCTTCCTCGTGATCAGAAAGAAGCCCGAAAACTCATAAATCAAGCTTTTCGATATGTTCTATTTGAAGGCAAGCTATATAAAAGGTCGTATTCTATACTGCTCTTGAGATGTCTCCGACCTTCAAATGCCGGCTTCATATTATAGAAAGTGTATGAGAGAATTTGTGGAAGTTATATAGAGGCCAAATCCCTATCACAAAGACTACTTCAGCAGGGGTACTATTGGCCGACCTTGTACCACGATTCTATAGAGTATGTTAAGAAATATGACCGCTGTCAGAGAAATACAAACATACAAAAATAGCCAACCTCCAAGCTTACTCCACTAAGCGCACCCTGGCCATTCGCATAGTGGAAAATGGATATACTTGGCCCTTTTCCAATGGCATCCGAGCAACGAAAGTTTCTCTTGATTGCGATCGACTACTTGACCAAATGGGTTGAGGCCGAACCATTGGCCAAAATTACTACGGCCAAGGTATAGGACTTCGTCTGGAAGTCAATCATCTATTGATTTGGTCTACCCCAAACTCTTATAACAGATAATGGGTGACAGTTTGCCAAAATGAGGTTCGCTGAGTTCTGCGAAGATTTAAACGTCTCCCATCACTTCACGTTAGTGGCCCATCCATAGGCAAATGATGAAGCAGAGGTGACCAATAGAATTTTACTGCAAGGCATCAAAGCAAGGCTTGAAAGAGTGAGGGAGACTTGGGCAGATGAACCCTACCACGTTCTTTGGGCGTACCAAACTACACAAAGGCTATCGACTGGGAAAATACCATTTGCCTTGACCTTTGGAATAGAGGAAGTCATCCCAATCAAGCTCAAACATCCATCAGTATGGGTCATAGCCTTCAATGAGTAGCGTAACTCATAAGACCTCAGAATCAACCTCGATCTACTAAAGAAAAAAAAAGAAGAAGTCCAAGTTCGGATGGTAGCCTATATACGAAGAGTAGCCAGATACTATAACTCCAAAGTAAAAAACAAAGCATTCAGAGTGGGGGACTTGGTGCTCTAACGAGTGTCCATTTCATAGTCTCAAGATCAAGAAAAGCTAGCTCTAAATTGGGAAGGTCCATATAAAGTAAAGGAGGTCATCCGATTCGAAACTTATCGCTTGAGGAAACTCGGAGGAGCGACACTCTCATGGCCTTAAAATTCAGAAAACTTAAGAATGTAGTACCAGTAACTTTCCTTCAATAAAACTTTTTTATTTAAACATTATTACTTCTTGATGCAAAAATTGTATAATGACTAATAACCCTCTGAAGCAACCTAAAGTAGCCCATCAGGAACAGGAGGAGAATCTCGTCCTAACATGAGCAAGATCGAAGGTCTCATTGAACTAAAATAAGATGAGGGGAGAGGCCCTATCAATGGCCCTAATGTGCCCCTACAGTCCTTTAGGAATAGGAGGAGAACCTCATCCTAACGTGAGCAAAATCGAAGGCCTCGTTCATTTTAGATGAGATGAGAAAGAAGGCCCTGACAATGGTCCTTATGTGCCCCTACAGCCCATTAGAAATAGGAGGAGAACCTCATCCTAACGTGAGCAAAGTCGAAGGCCTCATTAAATTAAGATGGGATGAGGGAAGAGGCCCTATTAATAGCTCTAATATGCCCTTACTGTCCATTAGAAATAGGAGGAGAACCTCATCCTAACGTGAGCAAAGTTGAAGGCCTCGTTAAACTAAGATGAGATGGAAGAGAGGCCCTACCGACGATCCTTAACGTGCCTCCACAAGCCATGTTAGGAACAAAAGGAAAGCCTCATCCTAATGTGAGCAAAAGTTGAAACCTCGTTACCAAAGATGAGGGGAAGAAAGAAGCTCAACAGAGAATTCCTACACGTTTTTTCCATGATAACCTGACTACATCAAATACAAAAGGCGGAACTATCCTGGTTTGCAAAAGAGGTCCTAGTTTGGCATCTACAACAAGCGTTTCATGAGAAGACAACATAGAGAAAAATGAGATAAAGAAGGTAAGGGCACAAATAAGCCTCAAATTCATACGAAACAAAAATAACGAGAAGTGTACTATTTCATTACAAAAATAAGTTCATTATAAGCAAAACATAGGCCAACAAGGCTGATTACACTGAAAGAAAAAAAAAGAAAGAGTCCGAAGCTCTAAGGCGGACTGGTCTCCTCAGACATTGGGCTACCGACCCCGGCCATCAGCAAGGCCTACTTTAGCCTAAAGATCTCCTCCTCAAGCTTCTTCATCTTGTAGAGACCATCTACGTACATTCTGTTGGAGAGCTGAAACTTATCCTCAAGCTCTCATCGTTGTCTTCTCAAAACTTCAGACTTGGCCTCCGCATCCTCAACATCCCGATGTTCATAGGTGAGCTGAAGCTTCAGCCATTGAACCTCGACCTTCTCCACCCCAACCATCTCTGAAAGCTCATTGATGGTCTTCTTTAAGGATGCAATCTCCTCTGACTCACCACTCACGCTGGCTTCCTGACTACTATGCAATCACTTCTGAAGATAAGCTGCTTCATCTCTGGCAGCCTTGAGCTCGCCTTCAAGCCTGGATATCTTCTCTGCCCAGATCACTCGATAGCTATTGTGCCAGCCCTCAGTATCTTACTGCTGCTTCTGAAGCTAGGAGAACCTTTTTGACTAGTCCCAATCGTACTGGGCTTTTTCGGTGGACCATGGCGAGCTCCCTTCTAGGAGATAATTTTTTTCCTTGGCCTCCTTCAGGTCGGCTTCAAGAAAGCTGATCTTCGCCGTCAGTGCCCAGGATTTATCACTGGCATTTCTCTTGAGTTCGGTGATCTTCTTCTCAAAGCTACCCTTCTGGATGCTGAAGCTCACCACATCCTTCATGTGCATGTCACGAAGGCGAGTGATCTCTCTAGTCACCTCAGAAGCATTCTTTCAAGAGGACTGAAGGTCGGCCTTAACCTTCTTCAACTTTTTCCTTAAAAGATGAACTTTTTTCTTCAAACCCCTTATTAAAGGCTTGAATGAAACTCCCTGAGGCAAGGGGTCGGCATCAACCAAAGAATGGGGGGTGTGGCCCTGGTTATCAGAGGCGTTCTGAATCATGTGCATCGTAGGGTGTAAAGAAAAAGAAAGATTTGCTTTCATTACTTCAAATATTTTTAGTACATCAAAAAAAAAAAAAAGTACATAGATGTCAAAGGTTTAGACCTCGGGTGGCTCACCCACTGGAGAGGTTAGGACATTCTCAAGGGCAGGCTCAAACGCTGCACCTACAGATTTTGAAATTACTGGGGTAGCTTCGATGGCATGGGCAGCAGGGGTAACCTTGGCATCAGTGCATAAAGGGCTAGCTCTATTCTCTGGCTCTTCTAGGAGAAGATCCACATCGATGTCGAAGAAGTTCTCGATGATCAGCCCTAAGCAGACCTGGAACCCTTCCAAGAAGGCTTCCTGGGCGAAGGCTATTTTGATATCCTCCATATCCTTGGAGGACTTGAAGTCTTGCAAGGCCCTCTCCATGGTGGCGTTAACCTCCTCCTGCACCTTCCTTTTCTCCTCCTTCTCTAGAGCTAGCTCAGCCCTCAGCCTCGCCATCTCACCATGCTCCTCTCTCAACTCTTTTTGAAGGCATTCTACTTCAAACGAATGAGTCTCCAAGGAGACCTTTAGAACCTCGGCCTCGGCTCGAGCCTTCTCAACTTCTGCGCAGGCTTCCTCCAAGGCTCTGAAAGCTTTGGCCTAATTTTGGTTTGCCACCTCAGAGTGGACAAAAAGATAGTGTCCCAACTGCAAAATAAAAAGCGAGTTAGAATCCTAAAATATCCTAACTTTAAAGCCTGAAGAGCATGAAGCCAGAATCACAAGAAGCCACTTTCCTCCAGGAAAGCGGCGAAGGACTCATCGAACCTCTCGGCGTCATCCTTCTAGTGCATCCTTTCAATGATGTGGGGAAGGACACTCCCCTCCATCAGTGACTGGACAACCTTTCGATCATCCAGGAAATTCTGTTCTTGGCTAAGGTCCTCTCCTTCAGAGCCCTTGGCCTTTCGTCCGACCTTCTTGCCGACAGCCCTCTTCTTCTTCCTCTCCATAACATCCTCTTGCCAAATAGGAGCAGGAGGGCCAGCTTCATCAGATAAAGTCAGGCTTGGCACGATAATGGTGGGCTCAAAGGCCAGCATGGATCGAATTGGCATGGCCTGGCTTGACTCTCCGATCCGAGCCTTCTTCTGCAGCTCACCAGAAGAACAACCCTTCCTTTCTCTAGAGTCATTTCTATAAAGATAAAGTTAGAAGATCAGAAGAATGAATACCACCTAGCCAGCTAAATATGAAAAACTATCTATTGGGTTAAGAGGATCGAGACTGAAATTGAACAAGGTCAGCTCGTCCAGAAGTCTAGGGATTGGTGGAGCGTCAAAGGACTTTAGCTTATTGATCGAACTTCGATCCTCACTTTCTAGCCCAAGATCTTGATGGATCAATTCCCTTACCTCGCCCCATAGAGGAAGCCCTAGCCCTAGGGAGGGATGGAAAATAAAGAAGAATTTCTCCTTCCAGCCATGAATGGAGGAAGGAGCATCTTTGAGCAGTCCCTTCCTCCCAAACTGTGAAGATACATACCACCAATTCTTGGCGATGGGATGATGTTTAAAGGTAAAAAAATAATGGAATAAGAAAATGGTAGGTCGGACGTCCACCATGGTGCACAGAGAGAGAAATCCTATGATGAATCTAAAGGAGTTTGATGCCATGATAACAAGAGAAATATTGAGAAGCCTAAATAGGTTAGCTACGAAGGAAGGTAAGGATAACCTAAGCCTGGCTCAAAAGATTTCAACATACAAACAGATTCAATCGGGAGGGGAAGAGCAAGCTTGATCGTTGAGCCCAAGAAGTTCAAGCTCCTACTCAGGAGGAATCCCAAACCGAATTCTAGCTAAGGAAAGATCATCGGGCCGAAGTCTACAAGAGATGGTCGTAGGTACAAAAGATGGGCCGATCCCAAGGATTTGGCCTCCTTAGGAGGTGGGTTCACTAAGGTTAAAGGGGTTGGGCTCCCAGACAAGTTGATCAGGATCCCTCGCTAGATATTTGGATCGACGTAAAATTGCGGAATCATCCTAAAAATCAGAAAAAAAATAAGGTATTTAAACTTTGACAAAAATAGAAAGAGTGAGAAAGCAAAGAGTGCAGGGATAATCCAAAAAAATATCGAAGAGCTAACCTAAATTGATTGGGAAGAACAAGAAGATGACAAATGAAGCAAAAATCGAACGGAGGTGCGTCGAAAACCAAGGAAAATGAAGGAAGAAGCCTAAAACCTCGCTCAAAATGGAGAGGAAAACCAAAGGAAGGAGATGAAGATTTTAGAAGAAGTTTTTAGAAGAAGTAAGGACTCAGAGGAGGAAGGTAAGTTTAAGTAGCCCCTAGAGTTCCAAGATAGTTATGATTGCAGATTTTCTCTAGTCGATCTCTGGTCGATGTATGTCCCACTCATCATGGCAGAAAGATTCCAACAGGCAGATCTTTAATAGCACTGTACATCGAGCAAACTTCTGATGGAGAATTCAAAAAACATCTTTTCAGGTTACCATGCATTTAGGAAGCTTCAATGCCAGCCTGGTAAAAGCTAAAATTTCCCATCCAACCCAGACGTAGGAAACCCAACAGGGTTGAAAAATCCGTCAAACTTTGGTAGTCTCCATTTTACTCCCATCCTTCAAACTTCGAACTCAGGAGTAGGGGAACTAGAGTTGGGCATAAATCCATGCCTGCCAAAGTCTGGCTAAGACTCCGACTCTTAATTAGTTTCATCTGATTGCAGCTATAAAAATCGAACCTCAACCCATAGGAGTATTCAAACCATGAATCATTCTGTGATGGCCGACCTCCAACACTATGGACAGATAATCTAATTGGTTGAAAAGATCAATTTTGGATTCAACAGGGCATTGCAGATTCCTTCTCCAGATGAGCTTGAATAGTCAATACTTCTATCCTAGAGAACCAGCTAAGTCCTCGACTCCTGTGCATCTCATCTGATCGATCTCCTTTCGATTGCCTGTGCAGTCGCACTTGGTCGAACTTCCTTGGATCCTCCTTTTTGGCAGAATCTCAGCCAAACTCCTCCAATAGCTAAGCTTCTTCCAAACTATCCCTAGACGAACTTCAGCACTTTATCATTATTCACTAGTGAGCGACCCTAGAAGTGGCCGAATCTCTAATAAACAGTAGAGACTAATGTTTCAATTGTGCTTGCCTATTATGGCCATCAGTCAGTACTTAGCCCAAGCAGACCCCTCACAGTTGGACTCCTTTCAGTCAGACATCTTCTAGGCTTCTTCACTGGTCGAACCCATATCGGACTTCTCTTCTGGCCGAATTCCTTTCAGCTATCTAAAAGGACCACGACGTATATCTTCAACATAGCAAATAAAAGCCAGCACATGGTCAATCCTGAAAGCCTTCGAACTCCTTCAGAATAACAATGCCCAAGAGCCCTACGTTGCCTACAACTACCTCATCCGAACTTCAATTGTTGGGTCTCCAACGGACCAGCATGTCATGACAATAGACACCACTCTCTGTAACAAACCCCATGTGGCCTCGAATGCCCTACTATCAAGCGGTTGTAGCTATCATTATCAGTTTGTTATAGGCTCTAGGCTATAAAAGAGATCCTCCATATATGTTATTTCGAAGCTCTCTTCTCCTTTTTGATACTCTATAACTTTTTCTACTAAGTACTCTATTTCTATTGGCCGAAAGAGCTGACTTAATCATTAGAGGGTCTTGTCGGAGCCACCCACCCCAGGCTTTAGTTGAGACTTATCTTGCAGGTCACCGATGGCGATCTTATCTTCTTTGACTCCAGCGCTCCTCCGATAATGACTAGACTTCACACCAATAAAACCTAATTTAATTTGGTTGACTTGATTGTTAATTTAATTTGGTTTAAAAAATCATGTTTGACCAAGTCATAGATGGAATCCTAGTAAGACTAGGATTCCACCTTGCGCCACCTTAAACCTCCATGCCCCACGCCCTATTTCTTCTCTTATTTTGTGCAAAAAATCCCTTTCTCCCTGGTCTTTATGCATGCCCTCTCTCTCTCTCTCTCTCTCTCTCTCTCTCTCTCTCTTTCTCATATGGTAATTGGGTGGAGGACCAAGTTTAAGAGGGAGTTTGTTTTGATTTTGGATTCTATGAGATAGAGTCCTAACCAACCTAAACTCTTCCCAATAGGTGCCACCCCCTCTTCTTATTATTTTTTCTCTTATTCCATGTAAGAAAGGCTCTTTTTTGTGTGCCCCTCCTTATTGGTACATGCCAAAAATATTGGAGAGGGGTGCCCAAGAGTTGGGCTTCCCTTGACTTGCCCTGTTTGACCTTTCCTTGTCTGGTATTTGACCTAGAAAAGGATTCTTCTTTTTCTATATATATTGGATGAATTTTGACTTAAAATTTTCATAAAATATAGATCATTAAGAGATCTTTGAAGTGTAAAAAAATTAGGGAGAGAGAACCTCTGGGTGTGGAGATTCCATAGATACCAAACTAGGTATCTAAGTGAGAGAAAAGAGAAGAAGAAGAGGATCTTCTTCTAGGGCTTTTTTGATTTTCTCTTCTCCTCCTCCTTTTGAGATTTCTTTGAGAGAGTCTCAGATCTAAAATCTCTCTTCTGTTATTTTGGAGAGTCCATGTCTTGAAGAAGGAAGCATCATATCGACCGTCGAAGAGAGATCAGCACAATTCTAGCATGGTGTGTTGATTTCCTACATTAGGATCTCAGATCGTGTTCGTGGGCTTATGTGGATGATTCCTAGAGGCCGAACATGTGTGTAGCTCATGACTTCATTCTCAAGTTTGGATTAGCAAGTTAGAATATTTAACTTGCTTAGGTATCAGATCTAATCTGTTATTCTATAGCTATATTAGATATAGTATTTTAGCATGTTGATGAGATCAACATGTTAATCTTTTCTTTATGTTTTTAATTTTTGATTTAATATTATACCTTGATCATGTAATAAATCTTAGATCTAGAATATTTTTATATTTATTTAAATAAATATTTAATTTATTTAAGTTTTTCACTGCATGATCTTGAAAAAATTTTAAGATCTATCCGTGAAATCTTAGATCTGGTTCCTTCAATTGGTATCAGAGCCAAGGTTCTTATTACATGATTTTATTGAGCATGTTTATATTATTTATTAAATTTAATTTAATTTATAATCTAATTATTAAATCTAAAATTAAAAGTTTAGATCTCATAAACTGCTATAAGATTGTCCTGCTGTAAGGTTTATCCTTTATAATGAAAAGATTGTTCTAGTTCATGATGATCTATTTCTAATCATAAATTTATTAGATTTGATCTAATTTTATTTATAATTTAATAAATTTAAAATAGTTTTAAATCTAAAAATAAAATTTTAGATTGCAGGACTGCTATAAGGTTGTCCTACTGTATGGTTTATCCTTTACAATGAAAAGATTGTCCTAGTACGTGCTGATCTAAAATATTGACCATAAAATTTTAGATTAGTGATAAACACTTAAATTAAGTCACTAGAGATACTGAATATTATAATAATTGATATTATTTTATCAAAATTTGATATTCTCTAGTCTATTTTATAGGTAATTAGAAGTTTGGGCTCATGCAACTTAAATTGGATTTAAATTGGAGAACCAGACAACTAGCTCAAAGGCTGATCAAATCCAAGTGTGAACATGACTTAAAGATTAATGGTTCAGAAGCAACTCATTAAAGATCCAAGGGTCAACATCCAAAGAGCCATTTATCTCATCTCTTCCTTTAATCCCACATCTAGAAAATATGAAGGCCTTCTCCCTTCCAACACTTATAAATAAACCTCAACACCTTCATCCAAAAATCAATCAAGCTAACACCCAAGTTCTTTCCAAGCTATTGTGTCCTTCTCTTTCTCTCTTCTCCAAAAGTTTAGGGGAGGTACTAACCCTAGCACATCTTCCATCAAATCTAGGAGAGGTCCTAATCCTAGTATCGCTACCTTTCTTTTCCATATTCCCATACTTCATTTACCTTTCTTCCTTGGAGTTCCTAGACCAAGCCTTCCAACCATCCAGTCATAGTTTGCATAGAGGAAGCTGAAAGAATTCAAGAAGACACATCTACCATCGGGCACGACTAGAAGATCAATTTGGTTTAGTTGTCTTGCATCACATTTTTACTTTTTTTATGTATTTTATTTTGATCAACGAAGAATATTTTTATTACAATTTTCTTATTTCTTTCTTAGCTTCTTGCAATCCATTTTCTTTCTTTTCCATTTTCAAAATAATCAACTAAGATTCCTATAGATATGATCCTAACTCATCCTATCTACATAGTAGTGAGTAAGGTTAATTTTGGTGTGCAACGACAAGCATCAAATTTTGGCACCGTGGCTGGGGATCTTGGTGCGATTGTTTAAAAAAAAAATCTACAAAATATATTTAAAAATATATAAAAAATATTATATTACTTTCTAGGTTTCTATTTTTTGCTTTAGACTATACTGCCTTTCTAGTAAATTTATTTTTTGCCTTTGATTTCCTGCTTATTTCAGACTTGCATTTTATTTCTAAAATAATTTACTTTCCTTTTAATAGATTCTCTAAAAAAAATTTTAAAAAAAATTAAAAAAATTTGATTGCTTTACTTTAATTACTTAATTACTTTTTGTTTACTCTTTTTAAAATTTTTGCCTTATATTACCTTTCATATATAGTAAATTTACTACTTTCTAATTAGATTACCTTATTTGCATGCATAGAAAAATTTTCTGCCTTCTAATTCATAGAATAATTTTTTTCTTTATATAATTAGTAATTTTCTACTTTTCATAGTTTAGAATAATTACCTTAAAAGTAGATTTGATTTCTTGCTTTATTTATAGATTATCTAGTTGCCTTTTAATCTTAGCATAATTTACTTTCCATTTAGTTAGATTCTGTAAATCTTCTCAAATCTAATTAGCTTAATTAAAACCTTCCTCTTATTCCTTCTTGCTTAAAGATAACATAACATAAGAAAAAAACAAAGCACTACATAACACTTAACTAAAATAAAGAAATTAATTAAATCTTAAAAGATTTTTACTTGTATTGGACATCTTTTCTAATTGCATCTCATCTTCCATAAAATACATTAAGGGCACTTAACCTAATTAAACAAATAGGTTTTGATCAGTCTAGCCAAAATACTACCTTATTTTATATTCAATTTAACCTCGTTATAAATTTAGCTCTGGAAATGACAAGTTACTTAACGGTAGCTAGTGCTTAGGATTTGTGGGATTTGTTAGATATATGTGCCCTAGAAGCCAGAATTGGCTGACACTTGTAATACACTTCTAGGGGCAAAATTGTAATTTTGACTATAATCAATAAAATGGGTTATTTTCTATCACATATGTGTATTTAGTGTCTGTGATACATCCTTTGAGTTAATGGTAATGATAATTCATATTTTCAAGAGTTGAAAATTTAAGACATGAATAATCATTATTAACTCATAAAATGCTCCCGACCATAGGATCATCACGAGGATGGTGATTGATCCGGAAGGTTGGTGTACAATCGCTTCTCTTTAGTAGATGAGTCTTGAGTCTACGGTGTGGAGACACCGGAGCGAGAGTACAGGTACTCGTTAGAGAACGAGGGCACTGAGCGTGACCACCTCGAGTAGTCATTAGGGAGTCACCTTCTCGTCAATGACTGACTCGATGCTGCAGTAGTGTGTCTGGTTCTTTGACCTGAGGATGCATCGGCAGTTCACCTTGAGGGTGTTATAGTTTGACTACACCATTACTCGGTCTCCTAGCCATATGGAACCCTGAGGTGTATGTTGGCTATAGCATGTTCATTGTAGGAACTGGATTGCATCAAGATGGAATCTATCTACCTCGGTGGTAGAGGAGCAGCCCTATGATGATCATGAGAATCAAGTCCAGAAAGTCCATGGCCATGGTAGAGTGAAATAATAGAAAGAGTTTCTATTTAGATTTTCACATTGGACTCGAATCGAATGATTACATCATATGACAGAGACTAGGGTTTGACGAGTTCACCTTAACCCTAATCTGATCGGGGCTCAAGATAGAAGAACTTAATCACACAGGTAGCTGCACCAAGAGGTTCGCATTCAGCTCTGATGGGTTGCCACCATATACTGCTAGGTGTCACTGGTGGATTTTGGGAGCAATTAGAATGATTTAGATGATCGATCATTCTAGCTGTTCGAATCAGAAGAGTTCTGATCCATCGAAAGGAGTTTCGATGATGTCGATGATAGAGATCATGACATATCCCATTACCATACAGAACTGAACCTAACTGGGTCACACAAACAAGGGTTTGAATCTGGTGATCATCAATTGAACTGATCTAGTTCAATTGATCTGAATGAGATTCAATTAGGTTCAAGGAAATCGTGCTAGCACTCGATTGAACCTAACGTTCTTCTTTTGCTATCATAAATAAGTTGTCCTGTCTGAGCCAAAGGAGTTTGTGCTCAATCAGAGGCCTTCATATGGTCTGACTGGAGGTTGTCCAAGTCAGAAAAGGTTGTCTTATTTTGTAAGACATTACCTGCCATTTTTGGTCACCTGCCATTTCTTGTTCTTTGACTTTGGTCAAAAGTCTACCTTTGACTGGTCAAACGTTGACCATTGACACTTTGACTTTTGACCACATGTCATGCACCTATTGGAGAGCTGGTGGGGGCCTGTCCCCCTGCCAGAACCTGGCAAGGAAGGAGGCGCACGCCACCCTAGGCGTGTGCCCAAGTTGGAGGCGCCTAGGAGTCCTTGTTGGACAAGGACTCCATCTCCTTTTTGGATTCCAATTAGAGTTCTTCTAAGAACCAACTTTGACTGGTCTTAGGCACCCTCTAAGGAGGAATCCAGGGGACTCTATTCCCACCAATCAGATTTAGATCTGATTTCACAAAGGGTTGTGATTGGTTGGGAAGAAGAGGAGTTGGATCAGCTAGTCTATAAATAAGACCCTGCGCCCAACTCAAGGAATGATATCTAATTCTAAATTAAATTGATTTAATTTATCTTTTATTTTAATTTATTAAAATAATAAGAATTAGATCTGAAATATATCAAGATCTGATTTGGATCAAAAGAAAAAAAAATTTTGAAATATATCTCTTGATCTGATCAGATCTGAACGAACCTGGACCGGAAAATCAGGATTTTCCTTCAACTGGTATCAGAGCCAAGGTTCTAAAATTATTTAGATCTAATTTTAAATTTATTTTAATTAAAAAATAAGTGATTTTAGATGTCACATGAGATGTGATCAGATCTGAAATCAGAAAAAATTAAAATTAAATAATTTGGATCTAAGATTAGAAAATATGCATGACTAGTTCTAAAATAGAATAGTTCTATAGAATAGTCTTGCATGTTTTTGATTTAATCTGATTAAATCATATTTTAGATCTTTTTATTTACTATTTTTTGATATTATAAGTGTTATAATAACATCTAAAAAATAGCAAAATAAAAATTATTTAATTTTAAATATCATATGAGATATGATTGATGCATGTCTAGACTAGTTGTAGAATAGTTCTACATAATTATCTAGATTAGAATTTATTTTGATTAGATCAATTTAAATCTAATTTTTTAGATTATTATGAGATAATTTAGATCTGAAAATATGCATGATTTGATACATGAGATGTATGCAAAATATGCCATGATTAGATCTAATTTGTATATGAGATATATGATATAGATCTGATACTGTTTTGTAGTATTGAATGTTCCTGATTAAGGCGTTCCTCTTGGCCGTCCGGTCATAAGAACGAAGAAGGGTTTAAAGGCCCTCTCTTCTTCCATTCGATGGGGTGTTCTTATGATGTGTAGGGGTGCTGCGTGTTCGTCCTTAATCAGAAATCCAAAACTTACTTTCTGCAAAACCCTAGATCCTGAAACCCTAGGATTTATTGTGCATATTTTGTTTATGAACCCTACTTAATTAAGAATTAAGATTATGGAATATTAATTAGGTCTAAAATTGAGAATTTTCAGATCTAAGACATATTCATAATACTGGGTTCGGGCTTGGGTAGCTCAATTAGGTCTAAGCGGTTGATCAAACCGAATCAAGAGTTGGTTAGATGGGATCAACAATGCTTAAATTGACCAGCCTAATAGGATTAAGTCTGGGTCAAGATCGAGTCACGATCAAGCAAGACCTAATTAGGCTCAGAGGTTAGAGTCTGGATTGTAGGCTAACCCAATTGGTTCTGGCTCAACAATTTGGTGTCTAAGGTAAGTTTGGCATATACGACCGACTGGTTTTTAATTGGAAGCTACTCGACCTGAATGCGTTCTTGTACGAGTTAATGGCATATTCCTTCCACCGGATCTCACTTACCTGGCCATATCTGTTGACACAGTTCTGATCTGAGGTGGTCAATAATCCGAGCTAACCCATGCCACTAGGTTAGTCATAATTGTTATGACTATGACAAGTCTAGTTTAATGAGACCTGAATCAATTCTCCCTAAGAAAAGATTAAGTCTGAGGTCTTCCACCATTGTAGATGTGCGGGCCCTTCCCGGGGTTGATTGTTCTCGACTGGATACAGTGGCTCAGTTGCACCGGAAAAGATGCAACCATGTCTATTAGGCATTGGATGCTATGGGCTGGAGGATGAGTTGGGCTCAATATTTGGATACGGTGAGAGACTCAATTAGGAACCCAGTCTATGCAAATGGTGGGTCTGACTTAACTAAGGAGTGGATCAATATTCGGATACGGTGAGATTCATGAATTAGAGACCAAGTTTGGGTGCACCATGATTAGAGAATCATTGAACAAGAGTTGTTCACTCATTGGCTAACCCATCACCAATAACTGTTAGGTGAGGTGATGAGTCAGTTGGTGAGACCGCACCACCCACTAGAAATCATTAATCGTGGAGATTTTTGCATCTCTACAGAGGGAGTGTAGGGATCCGAGAAAATAGTGGGAGCTAATTTGTTTAAAAATAAAATTTCTAAATAAATTGGTCAAGTCATAATTACAGTATCTAACTAGAATCTTTGACTCTCTACAGAAAAATGTCTGCGTCCAACCCATTGGCACGTATCCTGGACACACATAGACTGACCGGACCCAATTATAAAGATTGGCTCAGGAACTACAAAATTATTTTGGGTTTTGAGAAGTTAACCCATGTATTGGACCAGGACCCTCCCACCTTACCAGCCCGTCCATCCTGCTGAACAGAGAGCGTCTCTGAAAAATGGATAGACGAAGATAATAAGGCCAGATATTACATGTTGGGCTCGATGTCTGATGAGCTCCAGCGCCAACATGAAGATATCGGGACTGCTCGCCAAATGTTGGCTCACCTGCAGGAGATGTTTGGTGAACAGAGTCGCGCAGCCAAGTATCAAGTCACAAAATGACTTTTTAAAAAAAGGAGAGAAGATCTTCATCTTCTACTTTTTTGCAGACTTCTTTTATTTCAAGAAAGACTTCTTTTGGAAGAAGTCCATTCCATAGCAAGAACCGAGCCTTTAGAACCTTTCATAGAAAGCTCAGTGGTGATCAGCATGTTCATTAATTCGACCAAGAAATTTTGAAGTTTATGCATGTGGTAATTCATGATGAATTACCCATATACATCAGTCAAGGATTGCAGAATAATATCGTTCTACAGATCCAAGTCTAACTTCACACCGAGCTTCTCAAGCTCTTTGAAGTCCTTGATCATCATCAGACAGTGATCTTGGACTGACTGCCCATCATGCATCTTAGCCT
>QRFJ01004083.1:0-71303 GCA_006176705.1 Cocos nucifera | reverse complement strand
TACCATTGGATACATAGTCAACTGCAATTGTATATACTCATATCCAAAAAAGAAAGGAAAGGGTCTCCTGAAGTCAATTCCCCAAACATCGAAAACTTCCATGACTAAAATGGGAGATAGGGGCATCATATTTCTTTTGAAAATATTTCCTGTTTGCTGACTGCATAAGCACTCATGATAGAATTTGTGTGCATCCTTAAACAATGTTGGCCAGTAAAATCCACTTTGTAGCACTTTTATGGCTATTTTCTTTCCACTAAAGTATCCCCTGCATGCATAAGAGTGACAAAAGATAAGTATACTTTGATACTCACTCTCAGCAACACAACATCGAATAACTTGATCAGGATAATGTTTAAATAATTCGGGTTTCTCCCAATAATAATGTTTGACCTATGAAAAGAATCGATCCTTTTTCTATTTTGTCCAATGGAGAGGAACTTGGCCTGTTGCCAGGTAGTTAATGATGTGGGCAAACCATGGAATTTGGTCAATGGAGGTTGCAAAAAGTTGTTCATCAAGAAATTTATCCTTAACCTCATCTATACCCATCGTGTGATCAACTAAAATTCTAGCAATGTGACTAGCTACCACATTGTCAGAGCCCTTCTTATGTCAAATTTCTAGATTAAATTCTTGGAGCAGAAGGATCCATCTGATCAATCATGATTTAGTATCTTTCTTTGAGAGCAGATGTTTCAAAGCCATGTGATCAGAATACACTAGAGTCTTAGATCCTAACAGATATGAATGAAATTTTTCAAGGATGAATACTACCGCAAGTAGCTCTTTTTTCATTGTGGTGTAGTTCAATTGTGCATCAAAAAGAGTCTTGCTAGCATAGTAGATCACATGTGGCTCTTTGTTTATTCTTTGATCTAAGATGGCTCCTATTGTAAAATCAGAAACATCACACATGATTTTGAATGGGAAGGACCAATCATGTGGTTTTATTATAGGTGCTATTGTTAGGGATGTTCGCAACGTGTGGAAGGCTTGTAGACATTCTTCATTAAAGACAATGGTGTGTCCTTGGCCAACAAATTGCACAAGGGTCTTGATATCTTGCTAAAATCTTTGATGAAACGTCTATAAAATTTGGTGTGACCTAAGATAGATCGTATTTATCGAACCAAAGTGGGGGGTGGTACTTTTGAGATGACTGCAATTTTGGCTTTATCTACCTTAATCTCTCTTTCAAAAATAATATATCCTAATACGATTCCTTCTCAAACCATAAAATGGCTCTTTTCTCAACTTAAGACTAAATTTGTCTCCATGCAGCGCTTAAGAACTTTGGAGAGGTTATGGATACAATCCTCAAAGGTGGTTCCAAATATAGAAAAATCATCTATGAAAACTTCAAGATATTTATCCACCATATCCGAGAAAATGGCCAAGATGCACCGCTGAAATGTAGTGGGTGCGTTGCAAAGTCCGAATGGCATACATCGAAAAGCGATGGTGCCATAGGGGCAAGTGAAGGTGGTTGATAGGTACTTGATTGTACCCTAAATAACCATCCAAAAAATAGAAAAAATGTTGACCCGCTAGTCATTCTAGGATTTGGTCGATAAAGGGTATTGAAAAATGGTCCTTCCTAGTAACAGCATTTAGTTTTCTATAGTCAATGCATACTCGCCGACCAGATGATGTGCAAGTGGGAAGTAGTTCACCTTCTTCATTTTCTACCATAATAATATCAAATTTTTTAGGTACTACTTAGGTGGGGCTGACCCATTTTGCTGTCAGATATGGGGTAGATGATTCTAGCATCTAACCACTTTACCACCTCTTTCTTCACAACTTCCTGCATGTTTGGGTTCAATCTCCTTTGCTTGTCTCGATGGGGTTTGGCATCTACCTCGCAATGAATGTGGTGCATACATATGGAGGGGTTAATTCCTTTTAAATCGATAATGGACCAATCAATAGCCTCTTTATGTTCTTTTAGAATACCAACCAATTGTGCTTCCTGATTCAGGATCAAGTTTGATGCAATGATCACCGGGAGGGTATCATTGGGTCCTAGGAATGCATACTTAAGTGTAGTCGGAAGTGGCTTCAATTCTGGTGTAAATGGTGATTCTAATGATGGGGCTGTGGGTGTATTGGCTAATGCGGGCAATGGCTCATACTTGATTATCCAAGGAGGAGTGGTTTTAACATCCGGTGTGTCAACTAGAGCATTCACTTCTTCGCTACTTCCCTCCATATTACAATCATCCATTCCAAAGCGGGTGTCTAGGAAATTGTATGCAAAAATCATTGATGTTGCTTCCTCTATGATGTCTTTGAATGTATCTATTTCAAAGCAACTATCCATTGACGGTCCCTGAGATGCACCAAATACATTTAGTCTCAGCTTCTTGTTTCCAAATGATACATCCATGACTCCTGTCCTACAATTGATGCATGCATTTGCCAAAGCTAGGAAGGATCTATCCAAAATAATGAAAATTTGCCTCGGGTTGCCACTTAGTTCCATATCGAGGACTAAAAAATAATCAAAAAATAAAATTCATCTACCTTGACCAAAATATCCTCGAGCATCCCACGTGGTGTCTTAATTGATCTATCAGCTAACTGTAATGTGACTGTCATGGGTTTCAGTTCTCCAAACCCAAAGAGTTCATATATCGAACTAGGTAAAAGGTTCACACTTGCTCCTAGGTCTAGGAGAGCTTCTTCAATGTGAAAGTCCCCTATAATGTAGGAAATAATAGGGGCACCTGGATCTTTAAGCTTTGGAGGAGTAGCATGCTGAAAGATAGAAATAGCCTATTCGGCAAGGCAAACTTTTTTTGGGAGTTATGATCGAGCTTTACCTTTCTAGGTGCACAATTCCTTCAAAAATTTTGCATATGCTGGGACCTGTTTGATTGCATCTAGAAGAAGTAGATTAATTTGGACTTGTTTAAACAATTCCAACATCTCATCTAGTTTCCCTCCCTTCTTATCCATAGGAATTAAGGCTTTTAGGGCACTTGGAAATGGGGCTTTAGGAAGGCAAGGTGGTGTTTGCATTATTGATTCATCCCCTACTTTTAGGTCCTCATCCTTTCTTTTATTGCTTGATTTAGAGTTGGTCAAGGGTCCTTGTGATGGCTGTTCCAAGGTCTTCCCATTTCTCAAGATCATAATGGCTTTTGCATGTTCAGGAAAGATTTCTGAAGCATTGAAGCTCTTAGTCATGTATTGCCCTCTTGGGTTTCCAACAGGTTGACTAGACAATTTATCCTCTTCCCTCCTACTGAATGCAACTGCTAGTTGACCTATTTGGGTCTCTAGCTTAGCAATGGATTGTGTGTGGGAGTTAAGGGTCTAAGTGTTGATTTCTAATCATTCTAGTGCTTTCAGAACTTTCTCCTCAAAAGCTAAGCCGTGACCAATGGTAGACGATTGAGGAGAATTTTGAAATTGGTGGTATGGTCCATACCTATATGTTGGGTCCTGATATTGAGGTCGAGGTGCAGCAGGGCAAACCACTGGTTGTGGTCTCCAAGAAAAATTTGGATGGTTTCTCCAGCCAAGGTTATAAGTGTTTGAATATGGATCGTTTTTTGATCTATGTGCTTGTTGGGCTTGGGCTTGCTGGACTTGCTCATGCACAAACTCAGGAAATTGAGGTGCGGCTAGGCATTCACTAACAAAATGGTTTGGGCTAGCACACAATTCACAAACTTCTTGGACTGGATTAGGTGGAATTAGGGATTGTCCAATATTCAGAAGGCGGTCTAATTTTTGGGATAGTTCATCTACCTTACTGTGGATATCCATGACATTCTCAATCTGATAAATTTAACTTTTTCTTTGTTGAAGCATGGGTTGTTCTCTAGAGGTGGTAGACATATGATGTAGGAAGTTCTCACTAAGCATTTCAAAGAGTTGCCAAGCTTCGTTCTCACTCTTTAGCATGAATATCCCATCACATGATGCATCAATTATTTATCAGTATTTCTCTGATAGACCATCATAGAAACACCGAACAAGTTGCCATTTGGGGACAGCTTGGTGTGGACATTTACAAATGAGGCCTCTTAATCTTTTCCATGTCCCATGAAAAAGTTCATGATCCAATTGGAAAAAACTAGTGATGGCTTTTCTAATTTGATTTATTTTTCCAATTGAAAAATATTTCTTGAGAAATTCTCTCTGAAGATGGTCCTAAGTTGAAATGGTTATAGAATCTATGGAGTTTAGCCAATGCTTGGCTTTGTCCTTGAGTGAGAAAGGGAACAATTTCAACCTAGGGGCATCATCGGAGAAGTTTTGAATTTTTATCGTGGAACAAATCTTAAAAAATTCATCCAAATGTTTATACAGGTCCTCGTTACAAAGTCCATAGAATGATGGCAACATTTGAATAATGCTGGACTTAATCTCATACTGGGCAGCTTCTACTAGAGGTGCTTGAATGCACGGAGAATAGGTATATGAGGATGAAGTAAAATATTCTCTCAATGGACATGGAGGGTTAGCCTCACTAGGTGTAGTCATGTTCCAAGCTTGGATAGTCCTAAGAGTCTTTTCTAGTTCTTCATCTAGTGGTTGCAAGTTGGGTTTTAGCGATCGTTGACCTAACATGCAACTAAAACGTCTATGCAGGATTATCCTAGTCTATTAACGATTTTTTTTTTTTAAGAGAAGAAGAGAAGAGGGAAAGAAAGAGAGATAAGAGTTCTAAAGAAGAAAACCTAAGGAGTCCTAAATCTAAGAAGAGAAGAAGAATTAGTTGAGGTTAGATTTTTATTGCAATCAAGTTTAGCACACAGTGGACTCGTCATATCCTAAGTTATCCTGATTCTAGATAGCTCCTAACTCATTCTAAATAGCCTTCAAAAGGCCCTCCAAGTCAGAGCTTGACCAACCAACTGCCCAGGTTATTAAGTGTAAGATCGATGGAGTCCTCCGTTGCTTTCTTAGACAACCAATTAAATTACCAATTTATTGAACGATCTCTCGCTTTTGCGCCATAGCAACCCAAACTAATGAACATATGATTATGATCAAGTTTATTCAGCAGAACATCCTAAGTTGATTTGGTTGCCCAAGAGCCATTATTAGTAATGGAGGTGCACACTTCATGAATAGGCACTTTAAAAGTTTAATGAAGAAATATGGAATCACTCATAAAGTTGCCATGCCATACCACCCCCAACTAGTGGCCAAGTAGAAGTCTCTAATAGGGAGATCAAACGAATTCTCGAGAAGATGGTTAGGCCGGATCAAAAAGATTGGTCTGGATGATTAGACGATGCATTATGGGCCTATCGCACCGCATATAGGACACCGATAGGAATGTCTCATTACCGGCTCGTGTTTGAAAAAGCTTGTCACTTGCCAATAGAGCTAGAACATCGTGCATTTTGGGCTATAAAGCATTTCAATTTTAACATGAAAGATGCGAGTAGTAATAGGAGATTACAATTAAATGAATTAAAAGAGCTACGCAATGAAGCATATGAGAATTCACGAATCTATAAGGCTCAAACTAAGGCTTATCATATAAATACATTTCATGAAAAACATTCGAACCTCATCAAAAAGTATGGCTTTATAATTTGAGGTGGAGATTATTTTTTGAAAAACTCCACCACGTTGGGATGGACCGTACATTATGATTCAAGTGTTCCCTCATGGAGCAGTGGAAATCAAAGATCCTAAACAAGAAAATACCTTCAAAGTGAATGGCCAACGATTGAAATATTATGTGGATGGCATTAAAGATGGTGAGCAAGTTAATTCAATTAACTTACAGGACCCAGTCTGCATATGAAACTGAACATAGTCCGACTGAAGACGTTAAACTTAGCGCTTCTTGGGAGGCAACCCAGCATATGCAATTTTTTTTTCTTTTCATTTTTTAGGAATCTTTGAGAAAGATAATTAGCCAAGTTGGATCTCTACAGTAGAGTGGATGGATGATGATATTAACTAAGTTGGGGGGAGCCATGTTTATGCCAACTGGAGTCTAGAATACACCACACCCAACAATGAAGGATGTCTCAGCAATGAATGCACACATCAAACTTAGGTGGTATCCTTTCTTATTATATTATATTTTGATTATATTATGATTCTCTTCTTCCATTGGGGATAATGAAAACTAAGATTGGGGGGAGAATAACAAATTTTAAATTTGAGTGAGTCCTCAAGTATGATTTGAAATAATTAGCTTATGTATCCAAACTTTGTTTCGATTAAGAGTTAATTAGGCATCCTAATTGATGAATGATTAATGGTTTAGATAATTTTAGAGATAGTGAGGAGTAAATTATTAAGAAAATCTAATGACTGGTAGGGATTAGATCAGACCAAATTTTAAAAGTGATTCTAGAACTTTCTTCTTTCCAATCTCAATAAAAAATCTGCTTCATGGGAGTTGGATGAAAAGGTCAAAATATGCAAAAGTTTTCCTTAGAATCTACTAAAAAAAAATACATTGATTTTCCACCAAGTAACCAGATCTCGTTGCCTAAGAAAGTAATGATATTCGCATTAAAAGGTGGGCAATATAAATTTTAAAAATTAAAAAAAAAGGATTTAGCATTGTCTCACTGAGTAACCAAGCTCATTCGCCTGAGTAAGCATTGTGGTTCGCATCAAAAGGTGAAGATGTAAGAAATCAATTTTAAGAAAAAAAAGATGGATAATAAGGAGAATAATTGTAAAAAGATAATAAATCCATCTCACATTAAGTTAGATAATTTAAAGAGTAAAGTGGAGAGTTGGTGAAAAGATCTCTAAAAAATTTCTATGGCTAATACTCAACCACTAAATGGGTCGAATTAATAATCCGATGATGTACCTCTTTAACTATCTGGCTAGATATCAACTATCTTTAGGAATGTCTAAACTAACTTTTAATTCAAAATTGAGTCAATATATATTGCTAATTTATCTATTTTACTCGAGAACAAGCAATGTTCAAGTTGGAGGGTGTGAAAAATACTTAAATTAAGTCACTAGAGACACTGAATATTATAATAATTGATATTATTTTATTAAAATTTGATGTTCTCTAGTCTATTTTATAGGTAATTAGGAGTTTGGGCTCATGAAACTCAAATTGGATTTAAATTGGCTCAGATTCAAGTGAACCAAAAAACCAGCTCAAAGGCTAATCAAATCCGAGTGTGAACATGACTTAAAGATTAATAGTTCAGAAGCAACTCATCAAAGATCCAAGGGTCAACATCCAAAGAGCCATTTATCTCTTCTCTTCCTTTAATTCCACATCTAGAAAATATGAAGGCCTTCTTCCTTCCAACACTTATAAATAAACCTCAACACCTTCACCCAAAAATCAATCAAGCGAACACCCAAGTTCTTTCCAAGCTATTGTGTCCCTCTCTTTCTCTCTTCTCCAAAAGTCTAAGGGAGGTACTAACCCTAGCACGCCTTCCATCAAATCTAGGAGAGGTCCTAATCCTAGTATTGCTATCCTTCTTTTTCATATTTTCATACTTTCATTTACTTTTCTTTCTTGGAGTTCCTAGACCAAGCCTTCCAACCATCCTACCGCTGTTTGCACGAAGGAAGATGAAAGAATTCACGGAGACATATCTACCATCGAGCATAGCTAGAAGATCAACTTGATTTAGTTATCTTATATCATATTTTTATTTTTTTTATGTATTTTATTTTGATCAATGAAAAATATTTTTATTATAATTTTCTTATTTCTTTCTTAGTTTCTTGCAATCTATTTTTTTTCTTTTATATTTTTAAAATAATCAACAAAGATCCCTATGGATACAATCTCGACTCATCCTATCTATAGAGTAGTGAGTAAGATTAATTTTGGTGTGCCACGATAAGCATCAATTAGATCTAAGAGATTTTATGGTCTGATTAAAAATATTTTAATTTAATTTTAATTATCATAAATATGTTAGATTTGATCTAAGTTGATTTATGATTGATTGATGTTGAAACTATTTCAATTACTTGAACCTATTTAGATTAGATCTAAAGTAGATTCATATTTATGTTACTTGCATTTTGATTATGAATCAAACATGCAACTTGGTTGATAGAACCATGTTGTAAAAATATTTTACAAATATGAAGATCATTTTTGAAAAGTCAAACCCCAACTCTCAGCCTAAAACTTAATTAAAAATTAAGAAGTTATTTGATTAGGATCTAGGATTATAAATTGAAGTTCCTAAGACATGAATTATAACACATTAGGTTAAATGGATTAGTGGGGATTAGGTCCTTTAATTGGATTAGACCTAGGATTAGATTAAAAAATGGACTTAATTAGAGAATTGACTAAATCTAATTAATTGTTGTCTTAGATTAGGTCGAGGATTCTCTAGATCAATTACAATAGTTGTAGTTGATCAAGTCCATGTCTTTAACGAGACCTAAGATGGACTTGATTCTTGGCTACGATGTCTAGCATGAACTATTAGGTTGATTTAATTGAAACTAATTAAACCAATTGATGTCTATAGTAAACCAAATTGATGGTTTTTAATTGACAGCATACCTACCTGGCCATTTTTGATGGTGTCTAAGGCAACTTTGATAGATCCTCCCACTGATCGAACTTACCTGGCCTCTTGATGAAATTATATTTTGATCAGATCACTTGACTATTTGAGCTGACTTATGTCAGCTAGGTAAGTCAGTATGATTGATTTTGGTGCTCCTTGACCAGCCTATCAATGGTCCCCCTTAAGCAGACTTGGTGATGTCAGTGGAAGAATTATGATAAGCTAGTTCATCTGACCCTCTTTCTCTAAATTAAATCAATTAAATCCTCTAAAATTATTAGGTTCATAAAATAAAATAGTTATAGTGATAAGTAGATCATAGCCTCCCATTAAGTGGATGATAATGGGTCCATTAGTTGGATAATCATCGGAGGCCCATAGGCCTGGTGCTTATCCGCTAATGAAATTATCATTCATAATATGATTTTTTGGATGTGTCTCTCTAAATGATGGTAGGTTGATCAATCATAATTGGGCTTAATCATTCATTAGTTAGACGGACCAAGTATGATCATGTTAATAGTTGGACCTAACAAGAACTTTTAGTGGAGGCCCTAACCTACTGAAAAGATACATGGGGCAAAATTAAATTACTAGAAACTATTTAGAAAAATAATTGATTATGAACCTACCCTTAGATGTACATGGGTTAACCAACCATAGTTGAGCTTGTGTACAGTCTATGTGGATTCTAGTATCCACTAAGAAATTAGGATAATTCCTCGAATTGGAGGTAGAGGCTATCGGTTCGAATAAAATAGTGGGGGACCTTTTGATTAAAGTCCAAATCTTTAGGTTTAATGAATCAATTACTAATTAGGCTTTTGGTTCTTCTTTATGCAATTAAACACAAACCACAGTTGCTCCATTCACTATTAGATAGTGATTAACTTATGGGACCCAACTTCAATAATAAGTATCAGAAGTTGAATATTGTTCAGTAACACGAAGTGGCTCGTGCTGGGGCCTCTATGCCCAATTTAAACATAAGGTCCAAAAATAACCTAGATCAGGCATAGTGCTTCCATTGTAAGAAGCAGGAGCATTGAAAGAGAAATTATCCTCAGTGTCATGATTTCCATGAACACAATATGCTGAATAATAGAGATGAGCAAGTAGTTGCTAATCAAGGATGTTATATGATAACACCTTATAATTTCTCTATTTGTAATACTTCTACTTGAATATTGAAAATCGAAAGTCTAGTTCATATTTGTAATACATTGCAAGAACTTCAAATTAGTAGAAGATTTAAGAATAATGAGCGATTCCTGAATATTGGAGATGAAAGATCTGTTCCAATTCTAGCTATGGAAATAGTTCAACTTATTCTCAATACTAATATCATTTCTTTAAATGAATGTCATTATTGTCCTTCCTTTCTGATGAATATAATCTCTATTAGCCTTTTGGCCAAAGATGGTTATCATTTATCTATAAAGGAAGATTATTGTGATATTATTATGAATAATGTTATAATAATATAAGGACAATAAAGAAATGGTCTTTATATTTTATCACAGCTTGTGAGTGTAATATACACTTCTAAAAAAGACCCTAGATTAGATAATGTCTCTGATATCTACCTATGGCACTATAGATCAGGTCACATTAACAAGAATAGAATAAATAGGTTGACCCAAGAGGGAATCTTCGAAGTTGGTGATTGTGAATCACTTTCAATTTGTGAATCCTATCTTCTTGAAAAAATGATCAAGTCATCTTTTACTAAAAAAGATGAGAGAGCTATTGAGCTATTAGGTATAGTACATACTGATGTATGTGGATCAATGAGCATTGGTGCTAGAGATGGATATTTCTACTTCATCACTTTCATAGATGATCTATTCGGGTACGGATATGTTTATCTAATGAAACATAAGTCGGATTCATTTGAAATGTTCAAAAGATTCTGAAGTGAAGTAGAAAAATAAACTGAAAAGAGTATTAAAACTCTTCGATTGGATTGAGGAGGTGAATATCTATCCAGTGAGTTCTTGATATGTCTAAGAGAGAATGGGATTCTCTCATAGTAGACTCCTTCTGGCACACCACAACATAATGGTGTATCGAAAAGGAGAAATCAAACCTTGTTGGACATGGTTCGATCCATGATGGGGTTTACTAGTCCGCCTATTTCATTTTAGGGTTATGCTCTTGGGACTGCAAGTTATATATTGAATAATGTACCAAGTAAATCTATCGCAAAAACTCCATTTGAGATATGGACTGGGCGTAGGCATACACTTTCTCACATGTGGGTTTGGGGTTGTTCAGCCTATGTCAAATGTTTGCATATAGATAAACTTGGATCCCGATCTGATAAGTATATGTTTATAAGATATCCCAAAGAATGTAATGGTTACTATTTCTACCATACTGAAGAACAAAAAATGTTCGTTAGCCTTAAGATAATCTTTTTAGAAAAGGACTTTCTTAGTGAAGGAACTGTTGCCTTTAAGATTAAACTTGATGAAGTTCAATAGGTAGAAAAATCAACACCTATATCTGAACTTGAGTTAGATTTGATTAGATTAGATCTAGAGCCCAGTGTACCTGTACCATTAAGATGATCTGGTAGAGTACTGCATCATCTGGATAGATACTATGGTTTATTAGTCCAAGACGGTGATCCCATCGAACTCAATGAGAATGATGAGGATTCGATCACCTATATAGATGCTATGTAGAGATCTAATTTCGAGAAATTGCTTGAGACCATGAAATCCAAAATGGAGTACATGAAGGTCAATGATGTACGGACATTAGTTGACCCACTCGAAGGGATTAAATCCATTGGGTGTAAATGGGTCTTTAAAAAAAAAAGAGATGCAGACGAAAAGGTAGAGACATATAAAGTCCGTCTGGTTGCCAAAGGATATCGTCAATGTTATAGTATTGATTATGATGAGATGTTAACTCCTATGGTAATGCTTAAATCTATTTGGTTATGCTTGTGATTACTATTCATTTGGACTTTAAGATCTGACAGATGGATGTGAAGACAGCTTCCTTGAATGATGAGTTGACTGAAGAGGTGTATATGATACAATCTGAGGAGTTCACATCCATAGATGAGTCCAAGGTGTGCAAGCTTTAGAGATCCATTTATAGACTGAAGTAAGCATCTCAGAGTTGGAACATGCATTTTGATAAAGTGATCAAAACGTATGGCTTCGTTAAGAACAGAGAAAAATCCTACATTTACAAATGGGCAAATGGTCTAGCAGTAGTATTTCTTATCTTGTATATGGATGACATTCTCTTAATCGAGAATGACATCCCTACACTATAGGAAATAAAAGTCTGGTTGTCATCACAGTTCTCCATGAAGGACTTGGATGAAGCATCCTACATCCTAGGGATGAAGATCTATAGGGATAGATCTAAAAGGATGTTTGCATTATCCCAATCCACGTACATAGATATTATGCTAAAAAGGTTCAGCATAGAGAATTTCAAAAAGAACTATCTTTCAAGAGGCCATAAAATTTCTCTCTCTAAGAAGGATTGTCCAACAACTTCTAAAGAGAGAGAGCGTATGAATAGAGTCCCATATGCTTCAGTAGTGGAATCTATCATGTATGCCATGACATGTACAAGATCAGATGTAGCATACTCACTAGGAGTAGTGAGTAGATACTAATCTGATTATGAAGAAAATCACTAAAAATTGGTTAAAGCCATACTTAAGTATTGGAAAAATACTAAGGACCAATGGTTGATATATGGTGAGTCAGATCTGAAACTTGTGGAGTTTACAGACTCCAGCTTTCAATCTGATCATGATGATAGTAGAAGCATATCAGGATATATCTTTATTCTAAATGGTGAAGCTATCTGCTAGAAGAGTTCTAAGCAGCATACTATGGCAGACTCTGTTTGTGAAGTAGAGTACATCGCAGCATCAGATGCCACGAAGGAAGCTGTATGGCTGAATAAAATTTATCACCGAGCTTGGAGTAGCATCCTCCCTAGATGGTCCAATCCTGCTCTACTACGACAGCACTGGTGCCATAGCTTAGGCAAAGAAATCAAAGGCACACCAGCAGATGAAGCACATCCTATGCCATTTCCACCTGGTCTGGGAGATCATGGATAAAGGTGATGTTAACCTTCAGAATATCAATGGAAAGAAGAACCTGGCCAACCCCTTCACTAAAGCCCTAGCAATAATGAAGTTCGATAATCATAAGTCGAAGATGGCTATTAGATACTATGCCGAGTGGCCTTAGGACAAGTGGAAGTTGTTGAAAAATGTGTCCTAAAGTCAATCATCTGCCTGTTCATGGTCGAGCTACATTATATCTGTAATTGATTCATTAATAAATAACCTATATTTTTGATATTTTTCATCATAAAGTATTCATCTTCTAACAAACTTCATTATTGTGATGAAGTTCTTAGGACTATTTAGCTTTCATAAAGAGAGGATTTATCGATTAATCCTTAAATCTGTTCACAATCAAATGATTGGCTGTTAATTAGGATGATAGCATCTATCGAGCATATGTCGCTGTATGCCATATAGGTTGGTTATTCTCTTAACCAAAGAGTGTGGAGACACTGGTATGGCATACAGGTGAGATGTATGGGTACATTATCATTGAACGTGATCAACTCTAGAGCATTCTACTATCGGAAATGTCTTTGATGGGATATAAGTATAAGTGTTCCTTAGACTTGAGATCACCTCAGTGACTTACAAGCAACTCACTATGTTTTGATACCGAACTAACTAAATTTTTAATTCAATAATGAGAGGCTTCTAGGCACGGTCAAGCACTTACAAAGTCAGAGTGTGATCAAGATGGGATTGACCACTCCAAGAGTTAGAGAATAATGTATCACTATATTTCAATATAGCAAAACCTTGGCTAGGATAATCCATCAGATGGATTTGATATTTTGAAATACAATATGGACAACCTGATCAGAGTTGATAGTTGAACTCTGAGGTATCCTACAAGCATTTTGGTCAAGGGGATGAATTATATGAAAACTATATCCATATGGGTTCTTAGGATGTTATTCTATACATTCGACCTATCCGACCATCGGGTATCATTGCTGGATGATTACTTTGATTGGTACAGAAATCTATTTCTATACTACTGAACTTAAGTTTGGATCTATAAGGTCACATACATTAGGGCTCAGGATCTGATCGGATGGTTGATCAATAATTGAGATTCGTTCTAGGATTAAACAATCAATACGATTTATGTTAAACCTAGTGCAAGCATTGTAGGAGGATCAATTAGCAATTTGATTGCTAATTAGATTAATTTCATTAAGCCAAAAGGCTAAAATTAAGTTTAATTAAATATGATTTAATTAGATTTGGTTTGGACTTGATTGGATTAAGTTCAATTGGCTTATTGGATAAGCTAAGTGCAAGGAAAAACTAGTCCAAGTTCAACTATGACTTGGGTCAACCCAATTTTCTAATTTGATTAAAAAATTAAATTAAAATTAAATCTAATTTAATTAAATTTTTAACTAGGTTAGAACTTAATTTAATTTGGCTGACTTGGTTTTTGATTTAATTTGGTTTAAGAAACCATGTTTGACCAAGTCATAAATGGAATCCTAGTAAGACTAGAATTCCACCTTGCACCAACTTAGCCCTCCACACCCCACATCCTATTTCTTCTCTTATTTTGTGTGACAAATCCCTTTTTCCCTAGTCTTCATGCATGCCCCCTCTCTCTCTCTATTTCTCATATGGTAATTGGGTGGAGAACCAAGTCTAAGAGGGAGTTTGTTTTGATTTTGGATTCTATGAGATAGAGTCCTAACAAACCAAAACTCTTCCCAATAGGTGCCATCCCCTCTCCCTATTATTTTCTCTCTTATTCCATGTGAGAAAGGCCCTTTTTTCTGCACCCCTTCTTGTCGGTACATGCCAAAAATATTGGAGAGGGGGCCCAAAATATTGGAGAGGGGCGCCCAACCTCTCCGCCCAAGAGTTGGGCGCCCCTTGACTTGCCTTGTTTGATCTTTCCTTATCTAGTATTTGACCTAGACAAGAACTCTTCTTTTCCTATATATATTGGATGAATTTTGGCTTAAAATTTTCATGAAATATAGACCATTAAGAGATCTTTGATATGTGTAAAAATTAAGGAGAGAGAACCTCTGGGCATGGGGATTCCAAAGACACCAAACTAGGTATCTAGGTGAGAGAAAAGAGAAGAAGAAGAGGGTCTTCTTTCAGGGCTATTTTAATTTCCTCTTCTCCTCCTCCTTTTGAGATTTCTTTGAGAGAGTCTCAGATCTGAAATCTCTCTTCTTTCTTTTGATATTTTGAAAAGTCCATGTCTCGAAGAAGGAAGCATCATATCGATCATCGAAGAGAGATCAGTATAGTACTAGCATGCTGTGCTGATATCCTGCATCAAGATCTCAGATCATGTTCGTGGGCTCATGTGGATGACTCCTAAAGGCCGGATGCATGTGCGGCTTGTGACTTCATCCTCAAACCCAGATTAATAAGTTAGAATGTCTAACTTGCTTAGGTATCAGATCTAATCTATTATTCCATAACTACATTAGATGTACTATTGTAGCATGTTGATGAGATCAATATGTTAATCTTTTCTTTATATTTTTAATTTTTGATTTAATATCATACCTTGATCATGTAATAAATCTTAGATCTAAGATATATTCATATTTATTTATATAAATATTTAATTTATTTAAGTCTTCCACTGCATGATCTTGAAAATGTTTCAAGATCTACTCGTGAAATCCTAGATCTCGTTCCTTCATGTGGTACCTCATGTCTATATGCTTTATGCATACATGAATGATTGAGTTCTATGCTAGTTGCAAAGCACTCTGACTATCATTATACAGTGTAACCTTGCTCTGCTCTACCTCCATTTTAACAAAATCGGCCTCCTAAGCTAAAGAGCTTTCTTTATAGCCTCCGTAATCCCAATATACTCAGCTTCTGTGGTAAACAAGGCCATGACTGGTTAATGGGTCAATCTCCAAGACACCAATCCATAAACATGTAGAAGAGGTATCCAATGATAGACATCCTTGTATCTAGACCACTAGTATAGTTTGCATCTATAAATCCTTCAAGAGGATCTGAACCTCCATATATCTCTATGGATTTTTCTTCAAATCCTCCTAGCTGTCCACCAAACACCAGACCTAAGTTTCTTGTTTCTTATAGATATCTCAGTGTCCACTTCAATGCTTTCTAGCTATCCTTCTCAAGGTTAGCCATATACCTACTAACCAAGTTCACTTCATATGCTATATCTAATCTACAATACACAATGGTGTACATCACACTACCTACAGCATTTGCATAAGGGACTCTATCCATGTACTCTCTCTTCTTCTAATTAGAGATTTCAATACCTAAAGAGAGATGTGGCTCGGCAATGGTGTCTCTATAGATTTGACTTTCTCCATACCAAACCTCTTTAGAATATTTTAGACATATCCTCCTTATAACAAATAGAACATTCTTTGCATCTATCCCTGCAAATCTTTATTCCAAGGATCTTCTTTGCTGGACCCAGATCTTTCATCCCAAATTCTGATGATAATGCTCCTTTTAGCCTTTTCATAGCTTTCATACTTCTGCTGGCAACGAGTATATCATCTACACACAATAGTAGATATAAGGCATCCTTCTCATCTACATCCTTGATATAGACATTGCAATCATGTTCCCATCTGCTAAATCTCAAACTCAAAATAAAGCTATCAAATCTATGATACCACTGACGAGGTGATTATTTTAGGCCATACAGTGACCTCTTGAGTAGACACACCTTCTCCTCCTGTCTAATTTTCATGAAACTATCTAGTTGTCTCGTGTAGATCCTTTCCTCCAAAGTCTTATGAAGAAAAGCTATCTTCACGTCCATCTATTCTAATTATATATTATGTTGTGCCACCAATGACAATAATACTCAAATGAAAATATGGTGCACTACAGAAGAGAAAACCTCAATGTAGTCTATTCCTTTCCTCTATGAATACCCCTTTACTACCAGCCTTGCTTTGAATCTGACTCTATCTTGTTCTAAAGGTGCCTCCTTTTTAGTAAACACCCACTTTGAGTCAATGATCTGAGCACCTTTTAGAAGATCCACTAACTACCTTGTCTAATTCTTTTCCAATAATACTATTTATTCCATCATGGCCTGCATCCATGACTCATGGTCTTCACTCTCCATATCCTCTGTATAATTCTTCGGATCTCTATTAGCCATGATGAGAGCATAGGAGATAGCCTCAACATTGCCATATCAGATAGATCTTCTAATGGTAGTTGGGACTTGTGCAATGCCACTCCCACTGACAAATTCCTCCTGTCTGAAGTCTATTGCTCCTCCTACACATCCACCTAAATAGCTGGCTCTCCATCCTGGTCTTAATGAAAAAAATTTAGGATTTTGTGCATAGATTTAGAAACTTTTTCAAAAATAGCAGAAGCAAAAGACATTGATTAATCAAATTAATCTATATATGCATATAAAAACTCCTAGATCTAAGATCTTATGACATAACATTAGTGTGTATTAAATCTAAGAAAATAACTTGAAGGTATTGATCATATCAATACCGATCGGATCTAGACCAAATCTAGTACACTATACAAATCAGATCTCTATACCTGATCATGGATCGAGAACTTTGCTTACTATTTTCATTAATGAGAACGATGCTTAAAGCCGCATAGGTCATTCAGCCTCTACAGGTTGTCCACATGAAGCTTCAATCTGATTGAAGGTTCGATGAATGAAAATTTGTGCAGTGTGCTAGCATCTTGCAAATCCCTCCTTAACGGTTGATCTTTAATCTTCTTCTTCGGATCTCTTGGACCTCCCAAGTGATGAAGAAGTTGAGGAGGACTTAGGAGAGAAGATATTTCTCTCAAATCTCTCAAAGATCTATGGAAGAGGGAGGAAGAAAAATCCTAGAGAAGAACCCCTTCTTCTCTCTTTCTTTGTTCTCACCAAGACACACTAAAATTATGTCCTAAAAAAATCCACACCCTAAGGAGTAATGTGCCCAATATTCCCATGCCCAGGGCCTCTATCCCATAATCTATCACCTCTAAAAGTTTTATGCCAAAAGCCCTCTTAAATAGGAAGATAATGAGGAGTTCTTCTCAAGGTCAAATATCTAAAAATACATGTCCAAAGAGGGTAGTTGTAGGGGTTGTCCAACTCTTGGACGCCTCCTCCTTTTTCTTGGCATGGGATATCTGAAATGCATGAAAAATGGCCTTCCTTTTTAGTACCAAAATCAGATCAAATCTGATTACAATAGACGCCATATAGTGGATTAAGTTTGGAAAATCAAAAACTCTATCAGATAGAGTCCTAGGTCAAAACAACTTACTTATTTTGACCTAGTCAAGATTTATTTCCAAACCAACCACAAAGGGGTGCATGTGGGGCTCCTAGGCATAAGAAACTTCATGCAAAAAATTAGAAGGGCATGGGGCATAGGGAGAGTAGGCACCAAGGAAGAGAGAGAGTCTCAGTCCAATTAGGCTCTTTAGTTTTCTTTGATCAAACCAAATTTTGAGTCTAATTAAATTAAGATTGGTGAAACCTAATTAAAGGTGATCCTAGTCCAACTAGGAGCCTAATTAAATTTGATTAAATTATATTTAATTTAATTTAAATCCTAAACCAATTAGGAATTAGGTGCACTCAAGTCTTGATCAAATAGTAAATTGATCTTTCTTGCAATTAGCTTATCCCATAAACCAATTAGACTTGACCTAATCAAGTCCAAACCAAACCAAATTAAATTTCATTCAATTAGACTCAATCTCAGCCTTAATGCTCAATCAAATTAAGTCAATTAGTAATTCAGTTGCTAATTAATCATCCTACAACACTTGCACTAGATCAAATATCAATTGCATTGATTGTTTGATCCTAGAATAATTCATAATCATTGATCAACCATCTGATTAGATCAAAATCTTTAATGTTTGTGATCTCATAGATTCAAATCTAAGTCAATAGCACAGAAATAAATTTTTGTACCAATCGAAGTGACCATCTAGTAATGGTACCCATCGTTCGAATAGATCGAATATATATGAAGCAACATTCTAGAACTCATGTGAATATAGTTACCGTATAATTCATTCCTTTAACCTTTATATCTAGGATAACTCAGAGTTAAACTATCAAACCTAAAATAGTGCATCCATAATGTATTTCAAAATAATCAATCATGTGACTCCTTATAAGGACTACACTAGCCAAGGTTTTACTAAATTAAAAATATAATTTAACACAGCTCCTGAAATTAGGAGTGGTCAATCCCATCTTGACTCACTCATCGACTTTATAAGTACTTGACTATGCCTAAAAATCTTTCATCACTAAATTAGATATTCAGATAGTCCGATACCAAAGCATGGTGATTTGCTTGCAAATCACCTGATGATCTCAGTTTTGAGGGATATTTATACCCATATCCCTTCAAAGTAATTTTTGATGGTAGAATACTTCGGAGTTGGTCACGTTCAGTGATAATGTATCCCTACATCTCACCTGTATGCCATACCAGTGTCTTCATACTCCTTGGTTAAGAGGATAACCAAT
Organism: Cocos nucifera; assembly: GCA_006176705.1. Classification (NCBI taxonomy): domain Eukaryota; kingdom Viridiplantae; phylum Streptophyta; class Magnoliopsida; order Arecales; family Arecaceae; genus Cocos; species Cocos nucifera. Next base: position 52,186 of record QRFJ01004083.1, on the reverse strand, counting down.
CTATATGGCACATAATGACCTACACTCGATATACATTATCATCTTAGGTAACGATGTATCATTTTATCGCGAACAGTTTTAAGGACTAAATGATAAATCCTCTGTTTATCAATTTTAAATAGTCTTAAAGACTTCATCACAATATAAGAGTTCATAAAAAAAAAAGTAAACTTATGATGAAAAAGCTAGAATAAACTTTTTATTCATTATAAATCATACATAATTATAAAATTAGCATAACTATCAACAGGCTAATAATTGACTTTGAAATACATTTTTCAACAACTCTCACTTATTCTAAAGCCACTCGATATAGTATCTTATACCCATCTTTGATTTCTGATCATCGAACTTCTTTACCATAAGGGTTTTAGTGAATGGGTTGGTCCGATTTTTCTTTCCATTGATCTTCTAAAGATCAAAATCACCTTGATCCATGATCTTCCGAATAAGATGGCAACAATGCAGAATATGCTTTTTTCGCTGACGTGCTTTCGATTTCTTTGTCTGAGCAATGGCTTTAGTGCTATCGCAGTAGAGCAGGATTGGACCATCAAGGGAGGGTATTACTCCAAGCTTGGTAATGAATTTTCTAAGCCACACAACTTTCTTTATAGCATTGAATACTGCAATGTACTCTACCTCATAAACTGAGTCGGCCACCATATGCTGCTTGAAACTTTTTCAATAGATAGCTCCACCATTAAGGGTAAATATATAATCTGACATATTTTTGCTATCTTCATGGTTAGATTGAAAATTGTAGTCTATAAACCTCATAAATTTTAAATCCGACTCACTATAAACTAGCCATTAGTCCTTAGTATTTCTCAAATACTTAAGGATGGTTTTTACAACCTTCCAATAGTTTTTCTCTAGATCAGATTGGTACCTACTCACTACTTCTAGTGAGCATGCCACATCTGGTCTTGTACATATCATGGCACACATGATAGAACCCACTGTTGAGGCATATGAAATTCTACTCATATACTCTCTCTCTTAAGGTGTTGTCAGATAATCCCTCTTTGAGGGAGAAATTTTATGAACTATCAAAAGGTAGACCTTTTTGAAATTCTTCATGCTAAACTACTTTAGCACAGTATCTATGTACGTGGACTGGGACTATTGGTGCGAAATATAGTTGATGCCAGAATTGATGCTAGAGTCGGAGAAGATGAGGTCATCATTGGTGACCTGCAAAATAAATCCTATCTGGAGTCGGAGGTGGTGGCTTCGACAAGACCCTTCGATGATCAAGTCAGCTCTTTCGACCAACAGAAATGGAGTACTCAGAGAGATTTTAGCCAAGTTTTTAGAAAGAAATCAAGAGCTTCAAGAAGAAAGCATATCTAGAGGATCTCTTATATAGATGGAGCCTATAACAAACTGATAGTGATAGCCATAATCGTCTAATAGTGGATCATTTCGGACCACGTGGAGTTTGTTACAGAGGATAGTGTCTGTTGTCATGATGTGCCAGTTGGAGTTCGGATGGGATGGCTATAGATGATGGAGCATCCCTCACTGATGTTGTTCCAAAGAAGCTCAGAGGTTCTCAAGATCAGCTGTGTGTGGGTCATTATTCACCATATTGAGAGTTAGTACTGAGATCCTTTTGTGCAGTCGGAAGGAGTTCAAAAGAAGTTTGACAAAAGGAGAAGTTTGAGAGGAGTTCAACTGGTGCAGAAGTCTGGCTGAAAAAGAAGTTTGAAAGAAGTTTGACTGGTGGAGAAGTTTGGCTAAAAGAGAAGTCCAAAAGGAGTTCAATTGGCGGAGAAGTTCGACTGAAGGAATTTGACTGATGGAGAAGTCCAGAAGGAGTTTGATTGGTATGGTAGTCTGGTTGAAGGAGAAGTTTGGAAGGAGTTTGATGGGTGGAGAAGTCCGACTAAAAGAGAAGTCTGGAAGGAGTTCGACTGGTGTGGTAGTCCGACTGAAGAAGTCTGACACTCTTAATAGAGCATGGAAGTTTGTATGGAGAAAGTCTACCAAAGGAGGGCTGACTGCTTAGGGTGGAGGAGCTCGGCCACCACTACTATTCAAGCTCATTTAGGCAAAGTTTGGAGGGATCTTGCAAATTCAGTCGAGGCTCAATCTTGGTTGTCGCTACTGGATGGGATCATTCAGCGATCAGATATCTAGTCAAACTTTGGTAGGAGCGGATTTATCCCCAACAATAGTCCCCCCCACTCTCGAGTTCGAAATTCGAAGGAAGGGAGTATAGATGCGGCTGCCGAAGTTCTTTTTGACTTTTCACGCTCGTCAAGATGAGATGTTTTGTTGTTTACCACATTGGCATCGAAGCTCTTTAAATTTGAAGTGAGTTCGAGAAGACAATCCTCGGCTTTCCCATCGCAACACTGCCCCAGGCATTGCATAATTAGGGATTCGCCCATAGCCACTACTCTGCCATGATGAGTGGGACACATTGCACTCGCGGTCTGACCGAACGAGATCTGGCATCATCACCATCTCGGGCTCTCGTTGCTATTTAAGGCCTTCTCCCACCTCCAGAATCTATTCTTGCCTGAGTCTTCTTCTTCCTTCGGCACCTGCTCTTCTTCCATCTGAGATTTTCAATTTCTCCCTTCGTCTTCCCTGGTCCAGGCATTTCTCCATTCGATTCTCATCGCACCCATCATCTCTTTATCATTCTTAATCAAATTAGGTCATCTTCTTAACACCTATTTTTAATTACTCTTACCTCTTTTACTTCTTGTTCTTTCGATTTTTCCATACAAGTTTTTACACTTCATTTTTTCTTACATTTTGGAGGTTTTTTGAGGGGTTTACTTTGATCAGGATGTCTTCTAAAACTTTCCAATCCGTTGGTTCTTGGAGCTCGTCTGGACCGACTTTCCTAGATCCTGCCCCATGACCAAGGTTATGCCAAGGAACATGTCCCATTAGCCTTTTGTTCCAGACACCATCCCTTCTATCCTTACTCCGAATGACCTTTTCCTGATTAGGATTCAGTATGGTATCCCATCTAAGTACGACCTTGAGATCCCTAGGTCAGATGAGCATGCTAGTTCACCTCTAGCTGGTTGGTTTTGTCTGTATCTAAAAGTCTTGCATGCCAGGCTTCGACTTCCACATCCATCTTTTGTTGTCACGCTTTTTCACTTCTTGAATATTTTCTTAGCTTCTATCGCACTGAACTCCTTTCGGGTCATCATTAGCTTTCTTTCTCTCTATCATCTGGCCAAAGTTCAGCTAACAGTTTCACTCTTCCAGAATTTTTACACCTTCAAATGCCATTCTTTTGCAAAGGATTAATGGTACTTCTCTCCCCAGTTCAGTAAGAAGGGGTTACTGAAAGGTGCCCCTTCTTTCATTCATAATTGAAAGGAGAAATACTTTTACATTTGATGCTCGACCTTGATGCTTGACCTTCCTCCTTAGGATTTTCTTAGGGAATCAATCCACCGAGCCCCTAGTTTAGACGAAGCCAACCTTGGGTCGTCTAACAAGCTCAAGGCGTACTGAGCTCCTCCCCTCCTCGACCTTCTGAGGGAGCAAACCTTGTTCAATTTTGGCTTGAGTCTTCTTGACCCTGTCGGTATTAATTACATATATATACATATAGATGTATGTAAATTCTCATAAAATTTTATATGTACGTTAACTGACCACACTTGTTCCTTTGTCATAGAGATGGATGCTGTTGCTATAGAGAGGCTTGCCAGAGGCCTTTATGCTTAGAAGAAAAGGAAGGAGAAGACCCCGAGAGAAGGCTCGAAATGGGCAAGGGTCCACGTGTCCGACCCTACGACTCATGCCATTATTGATATTGCCCCTGAGGTCCGTCCATAAGTTGAGGTCATCCTGACTGCCCGTGCTGATGCCAATAAAGGGGAATCCCTTCTTCCTAAGCCCAAAAATCATTCCCTCAAGGATTGTGCACCGGAACCTTCTATCAACAACGAGAAGGAGAAGAAGAAAAAGTCGGTAGTTATGAAGGAAGCCCATAAGGCTCATTCGGGGGAGCCTAGTAGTTATGGCAACAATGATCAGGGGGTGGACCCTTTCGACAACCTGGAGGTCATTTGAGCTTTGACTGACAAGTTTTCCTTGCCTAAAGTGGTGGACCGTCTGGCCGACCTTGAGCAGACACGGTTCATCTAGGACTTTTTCAAACTTTTCTCAAGGTAATTTGCTTGCCATATTTCTTTTTTATTTTTCTCTCTTCTTTTCTTTATCTTACTATGACTTATTCATGGCAGTCGGGCCATCACATATTTTCCCATCTTAAGAGAAAAAAATCGTTAGGAGGTAGAGGCGCTGAAGGTCCAAGAGGATCTTCAAGCCGAGATCAGCCATCTATAGGAAAGGGCTGCTGAGGCTGAGCACCATGAGGTGGAAAATGAGAGCCTCCATAGCACACTTCAGAAAGAGGAGTTCATCTCGATCGGACTCAAGATCGTGCTAGCTCTGGAGGAGGAAGAGAAGAAGGAGGCCAGGCTCAAGGTCACCGAGCTGGAGGCCCAAATGTTGAAGTCCATTTCAAAGGCAGCGGCCCGAGCCATGGAGGAGTTCAAGACCTCCGAAATGAAGAATCTGAACATCGCCTTCAATCAGAAGGCATTCATCAAGGGTTTCAAGCTCTACGAAGGTAGGATAGCCTGGATGTGTGACCCTAGAAATGGCACTACCAAGTCTTGAAAACATGAGAAGACAGATCATGGGAAGATGGGAGTGAGCTGGAAGAAGAATCAGTCTCAATAGTAAAGTTCAAAAACTTGGCTGACTCATTCTGAGACTGAGCCAACTCAGTTAGAAAATGGGTCGACTAAGTCTAGGATTGGGTCGGCTAGGTCTCAGAGCAAAATTCAGATAGAGAGTAGCATTTTTGAGCTATTGGTATGATACACAACTGGCAGAAGACTGAGCTGACCCAGTCGTAGGTTAGCCAGCTTAGTCTAAAACTGAGCTGACTTAATTTTTATGGATTATTATTTTATGTACATGGGTTGTTTAGGTTTGGAGAGTTTTTCTATGAGCTTGGGCTTGACCCTTTATAAAGTATATATACTGAAAATAGGTCAAGATTGTAAGAGTGCTGAAATATACAAAATAAAAAGCTTTTTTCTCCTAGAAATCTCTTCTTCTCTTCTTCTCTATTTCTTGAGTTATTTGATCATGCTTCCATAGAGATCTCTAAGAAGTACTTCTTTATTGCTTGGCTAATCATCAGCGGCCATGCCGATCCATGTGAAAAGAGTGCATATTCCCAACATTTGGTATCAGAATGGTGTTGCATAGAAGGAAGGAAGACACTTAGGATTTACTACATCCAGGATCTGTTGTACTAGTTTTTATTCTAAAACTTCTAGTTTGCCTTGTGGTTGTCTCTAGATTGAGGTGGAGATTATTTATACAGAGGAACGATGATACAGAAGTTTGGAAAGAAGATCTAAGGCTAGTTAGATTATTTGTGAAGGATAATTTTACTGGTGTGTGATCGTGAAGGATGTTAGGGATCTGTTCTTGACTTATTTGAAGTCATGAGATCAAGTGGATTCAAGATGGATTTTGAGAAGTCCAATGGTAAGAAAAACTTTACCCTATTACAGCAAAGAGTAAAGAACTTATTAGTTCAGCAGAGGATCTATAAGGTCTTAACAAAAGAAAGGCCGAAAAAGATCAGTGCTGAGGATTTAGAAGAGTTGGAGAAAATTACTTTTAGCAATATCCAGATGTTCTTGGCCGATCAGGTTTTGCCCGAGGTTTACATAGAGACTACGGTAAAGGAGTTAGGAGAGACTAGAGAACACATACATGGAGAAGAACATGACGAACAAGCTATGGTTGAAGAAACAGCTGTATAGTCTGAGGATGCCCGAAGGTGGAGATGTTGTTGCACATATCCAAAGGTTCAATCAGGTGTGTTCTGAGGTGATGAGTTTGAATGTGAAGATCGACGAGGAGGATTGGGCATTGCTACTATTATGTTCTCTCCTAGGTTCGTATGATGGTCTCATAACAACTTTAGTTTATGGGAAGAAGATCCTAAACTATGAAGAGGTTGTTGGTGTGCTCACATCAAATGAGCAAAGGGAGAAGATTTGCAAGGGAGACCCTAAGTCTGAGATCTTGACTGTAAATGAAAGACAGAGAAGATCAAAGAAAAAGATAAGAGGAAAATCCAAGGGCAGGTCAAAGTCTCGAGATCAGAGGATGATGACATTGAAATGTTATAAATGTCATTAGCCTGAACACCTGAGGAGAGATTGTCCCCTTTTGAGATCAGAAAAAGAAAAGGCCAGCAAGAAAGATGATATAGCTTCTGTGAGTAGTAGAGAAGATCTACTAGTTGTATCGGATAGATTCATAGAGTGTGACACTATGTGGATATTAGATTCCGCAGGCTCGCACCACTATACTTCTCATCAGGAGTGGTTTGCTACCTACCAAAAGGCCGATGGTGGAAGTGTCAGCCCTGAAGATGATCATCCATGCAAAGTAGCTAGAATTAGCTCTATTAGGGTGAGGATATATGACAGAATCATTCGTACATTATCAAATGTCAAGCATGTACCGAAGTTAAAAAAGAATTTGATTTCTTTAGGCTGCTTGGAGTAGTAGGGTTATGCTTTTAGTAACCAAGCTGGGAGTGGATGTCTAAAAATTTTTAAGGAAGCTTTGGTGGTGATGAGAGGTAGAAGACTGAGCAACAATCTTTACAGAATGGAAGGCTCGATGGTAAATGATAGTGCAAAGCTGCTAGCAGTGGCATAGGAGGAGCAGTTTTTATATCGGTTGTGGCACTATCGGATGGATCATATGAGTGATCGTGGGCTCATAGAACTAAGCATAAGAGATATGATCCCAGCCCTGAAGAAGGAGGGCATAGATCTTTGTGAGCCATGTATCTTTGGCAAACAGCATAGGGTGAAGTTTGTCAGAAGTACCAAGCGCAGCAAGAAAGTGCTGGATTTAGTGCACTCAGATATGTGGGGACTAGCTCCTATATCAGCTAGAGGTGGAAAAAAATACTTTGTTACTTTCATTGATGATTTCTCAAGGAAGGTATGGGTTTATCTGATCCAAGAAAAATTAGAGGTGTTTGTCCGGTTCAGAGCTTGGAGAGCTGAAGTAGAAGAGTCAGGGAGATAGGTAAAGTACCTGAGGTGGGACAATGGAGGAGAGTATACTAGCCTAGAGTTTAGAAGGTACTATGAGAAAAATGGCATCAAATGCCATTACATGGTGAGGATGACTCTCCAATAGAATGGTGTTGCAGAGAGGATAAATCGAACACTGACCAAGAAGGCATGGAGTTTGAGGCGCAGACATCACTCCCAAAATCCTTTTGGGGTGATACTCTAACTTTTTTTTGTTTTCTTGTGAACAAGTGCCCTCATTATAAGCTGAATGGAGGCATTCCAGAGGAGGTCTAGAGTGAAAAGAAGGTGAAGCTTGGCCACCTGAAAGTCTTCAATTGCATAGTCTATGCACATGTAGAGGCAACCAAGAGGAGCAAATTGGATCCAAAATATCAAAAGATGATATTCATAGGATATCCATAAGGAGTCAAGGGGTACCTACTGTGGGACTCTCAGGCACAGAAGTCAATGATCAGCAGAGATGTTATGTTTGATGAGAAGAGCATCTTGAGGAGGTCTAGGATAGATGGAACTGAAAAAATAAAGGTGAACAGCAGTGGCTAGTCAAAGAATGATGGCATGCAGGTTACATCCACTTATAGGAGTGTTCCTATTGAGGTGGAGCTGGGCAGAAAAGTATTATCTCAGATTAAAAATCAGCATGGAGGGCCAACAGTTCAGATAGATATGCAGGAGTAGCCATAGACATCAGGCAAAGATGTGCTAGTGGGAGTGGCTTTGCATAAGCTCCAACGTACTATTAGGAAATCGGTTAGATTTGGCATTGATGAGGTTATCTCCTATGCACTCATCACTGCTAATGAAGATCCAGAGAATTATGCAGAGGCTATGGAGATTGAGGATCATGATTCATGGATGCAGGCCATGATGGAGGAGATGGAATCACTTTAGAAGAATTAGACATGGCGGTTGGTGGATCTTTTAGAGGATGCTCAATCTGATGGCTCAAAGTGGGTGTTCACGAAGAAAGAAGCACCTTCAGAATAATGTGGAGTCAGATTCAAAGCAAGGCTGGTAGCAAAAGGATACTCACAAAGGAAGGGGATTGACTACATAGAAATTTTTTCTTCTGTGGTGCGTCATACATCTATTCGAGTTTTGCTGCCATTGGTGGTATAGCATAACATGGAATTAGAATAGATGGATGTGAAGATGGCCTTCCTTCATGGGACTTTGGAGGAAAGAATCTACATGAAGTAGCCAAATGATTTCATGGAGATGGAATAGGAAGAAAAGGTGTGTTTACTTAGGATGTCTTTGTATGACTTGAAATAATCTCCTCGTTAGTGGTATCGAAGGTTTGATAGCCTTGTCTTGAGCCTGGATTTCAATAGATGTGAACATGATTATTGTATCTACGTCAAGCATGTAGATGAGGAGGATGCCCTGTACCTATTATTGTATGTAGATGATATGCTCATAACTAGTAGAAGCATGGATGCTATGAAAAGGTTGAAAAGGGCATTATCATCTGAATTTAAGATGAAAGATTTGGGTCCAACTGAGAAAATTTTTGGAATGGAGATTTGCAGAGATATGCAAAGGAGTGCTCCATTTGTCGCAAGGAAAGTATGTCCAAAAGGTTCTACAGAGGTTTGGGATGGAGAAGGCCAAACTTGCAGAGACGCCATTGCCGAGCCATATATCTCTCTTCAAGTTATAGTGCCCCCAATCAGAAGAGAAGAGAAAGTACATGGAACGAGTTTCTTATGCAAATGCTATAGACAGTGTGATGTACACTATGGTGTGCTGTAGATCAGATATAGTACATGCTGTGAGCACGGTTAGTAGATACATGGCTAACTCTGGGAAGGAACACTGGAAAGCATTGAAATGGATATTGAGATATTTGCATGGAACAAGGGATTTTGGTTTGCTGTTTGGTGGGCATCCAGGAGGATTTGAAGAATAATCTATGAAGATGTGTGAAGGTTTAGATCCTTTGAAAGGATTTATTGATGCAAATTATACTGGTGATTTTGATATAAGAAGGTCTACTACTGGATACCTCTTCTGCGTATATGGTGGACCGGTGTCTTGGAGATCAATCTTCAACCAATCATGTCCTTGTCTACCACTAAGGTCGAGTACATTGGGATAACGGAGGCTATAAAGAAAGCTCTTTGGCATAGGAGGCTGATTGATGAGTTGGGGATAGAGCAGAGTAAGGTTACACTATTCAGTGATAGTCAGAGTGTTCTATTATTGGCATAGAATCCAGTCTATCATGCATGCACAAAGCATATAGACATGAGGTACCACAGGATCAAAGAGCTGGTGGAGGAAGGTGAAGTAGAACTGATGAAGGTCCATACCAAGGAGAATTAGTCTGATGCACTCATGAAGGTACTCCCCAGAGAAAGCTTTCAGAGATGTGTGGTATGGATGGGTCTGTTGAGAAGAGATGAGTTCACAAGAACTTGAAAGCACCAAGGTGGAGAATGTGAACTCAGGAGTGGCACTTTCAAGTCTTAAAAATTTGAGAAGATAGGTCATATAAAGATGGGAGCAAGCTGAAAGAAGAATCAATCTCAATAGTAAAGTTCAGAAACTTGGCCGGCTCACTCTAAGACTGAGCCGGCTCAGCTGGAAATTGGGTCGACTCAGTTTAGAATTAGGTCGACTAGGTCTCAGAGGAAAATCCAGACAGAGAGCAGCATTTTTGGGCTGTTGGCATGGTACACAACTAGGTCGACTCGATCCCACACAACTGGGTTGGCTCAGTTTAGGACTGAGTCGACCCAGTCGTAGGTTAGCTGGCTCAGTCTAAAACTAGGTCGGCTCAATTTTTGTGGGTTATTATTTTGTGTACGTGGGTTGTTTGAGTTTAGAGAGTTTTTCTATGAGCTTGGGCTTGATCCTTTGTAAAGTATATATACTGGAAATAGGTCAAGGTTGTAAGAGTGCTGAAATATACAGAATAAAAAGCCTTTTTATCCTAAAAATCTTTTCTTCTCTTCTTCTCTATTCCTTGATTTATTTGATCGTGCTTTTGTAGAGATCTCTAAGAAGTACTTTCTTATTGCTTGGCTAATCACCGATGGCCATGCCTATCTATGTGGGAAGAGCGTATATTTCCAACAGGATATTCCTCGAGCTCGATCTCGACTTCTTAGAAGAGGAGGAGGAGACTGGCGAAGAAGCAGGACCATCCAGTACCGGGGTCGATCCTTCTTCTACCGCTGCATCCTCCAAGGTTGAGGATCTCAAATAGTTGTATCTTTTTCTTTTTCTCTATTGACTTGCTTTGTACCTGAAAGTTTCTAGTTGAATGAAAATAAATTTACTTTTGTCTATACCTTTCTTTACATTGGTGCTGTGTCATACGTTATCCAGTATCCCTCCAATAATCAAAGTCATAACCTGCCATATCCGATTGACGTCGACCCCTTGCCTCAGGGAGTTCTGCTTAAGTCCTTAATAAAAAGCTTGAAGAAGGAAGTCCACCATCTAAAGAAGAAGTTGAAGAGGATGGAGGATGACCTTCATGCTTCTCGGAAAAATGCTTCGGAGGCGACCAAAAAGGTCACTCACCTCCGAAATTTGCACATGAAAGACTCCGTAGACTTCGATATCCGGAAGGGCATTTTTGAGAGAGAGCTCACCGAACTCAAGAAAAATGCCAGTTGCAAGTCTTGGGTGTTAACAGCGAAGATCAACTCTCTCGAAATCAAGCTTAAAGTGGCAAAGAAGAAGATCCAATTGTTGGAAGGGAGTTCACCATGGTCCTCTAATAAAGCATGATACAAGTGGGATTGGTCGAAGAAGTTCTTCATATTTCAAAAATAGTTGCACAATGCTAAGCTCGTCTACGATACCTATTAATTAGGTTGGAGTGAGAGAATATCTAAACTCAAGCAAAAACTTTGTGCTGCCAACGGTGAAATAGCTCGACTCCAAAAATAGCAGAATGACAGCTACCAAGCTAGCACAAGCAAGGAGTCGAAGGAGATTGCCTCTTTGAGGGAGATTGTTAGCGAGCTTTCAGAGTCAGTCAGGGCAGAAAAGATCGAGATGCAATGGCTAAAGCTCTAGTTGACCTGTGAGCAGCAAGCCGTTAAGGATGTGGAGGCCGAGTATGAAGCCTTGAAGAAGTAGCGGCGAGAGCTTGAAGGCATGTTTCAACATGTCAACAGGATGTACATAGATGGTTTACTAATAAAGAAAGAGCTTGAGGAAGAGATCTTAAGGTTGAAGCAAGTATTGGTGATGGCTTGGGCCGACAACCTGAAATCTAAGAAGTCCAGTCCATCTTAAGGCTTCGATCTTTCTCTTTCATCTTTCTTTTCATGTAATTATTCTTGCTAATCTTTATTTTGCTTATAATGAACTTATATTTATAATAAGATGGTACCAGTTTTCATCATTATTCGCCTTACATAAACTCAATGCTTTCTTATGTCTTCATTTTTTCCTCTTTGCCTTTGTTCTGTGTTATCATTTGATGAATTAGTTATTGTGGATATCTATTCGAGGTTCTTTTCGCGGACCTGGGTGTGATTTTCCTTCTTGCATCTCATACTATCGGGTAGTTATAGGACAAATGCATGTGAGGATTGATGACAGGATTTCTCCCTTCCCTTTTCTTTAGGTTGGGGGTTCGTTTGGGACAACTAGATGGGCCACCTTTTTTTTCTTGGCTTAGGTTAACAAGATTCTTGGATTTACTTGCGTTAGAATGAGGTTCTCCCCCTATTCCTAACATAGCAGTAAGGGTACGTTAGGACTATTGTCGGGGCCTCTTCCCTCACCTCATTTTAGGTCCATAAGGTTTTCTACTTTGCTCATGTTAGGATGAGGTTCTTCTTCTATTCTTGACATGACTAAAGGGGCATATTGGTATCGTTGTCAGGGCCTTTACCCTCATTTCATCTTAAGTTAACGAAGCCTTTGACTTTGCTCATGTTAGGATGAAATCCTCCTCTTATTCTTAACATTGCTGTAGGGGCACATTAGGACCGTTTGTAAGGGCCTCTTTCCTCATCTCATCTTAAGTCAATGAGGCTTTTGAATTTGCTTATATCAGGATGAGATTCTTCTTCTATTCCCAACATGGCTATAGGAGCATATTAGGGCTATTGTCAGGGCCTCTCCCCTCATCTCATCTTAAGTTAATGAGGCCTTCGACTTTGCTCATGTTAGGATGAGGTCCTCCTCCTATTTCTAATATAGTTGTAGGGGCATATTAGGGCCATTGTCAAAGCCTCTCTCCTCATCTCATCTTAAGTTAATGAGGTCTTCTACTTTGCTCATGTCAGGTTGAGGTTCTCCTTCTATTCCTGACATAGATGTAGGGACACATTAGGGCCATTGTCAAGGCCTCTCTCCTCACCTTGTCTTAAGTTAATGAGACCTTCGATCTTGCTCATGTTAGGACAAGGTCCTCCTCCTATTCCTAACATGGTTGTAGGGGCACATTAGGACCATTGTCAGGGTCTCTCTCCTCATCTCATCTTAAGTCAACAAGACCTTCGATCTTGCTCATGTTAGGATGAGGTCCTCCTCCTATTTCTAATATAGCTGTAGGGGCACATTAGGATCATTGTCAGGGTCTCTCTTCTTATCTCATCTTAAGTCAACACGGCCTTCGACCTTGCTCATGTTAGGACGAGATCCTCCTCTTGTTCCTAACATGACTGTGCTCATCGCATGGTCAAGTTCTGGAGGTAATCCTCCATCAATATGGATGTATAATAAAGATTAGGGTGTTAAAGTAGGAGGATTTCATTGCAACCAAATCATTGATAATACGTCCGTAGGTTTTTCAAATTCCATGGTCAAGATAGATCTACCCCTTCTAGCCCCCTCAAATAGTATGTTCTGGGTCCGATGACTTCTTTGATCTCATAGGATCCTTCCTAATTTGGGACAAGCTTCCCCTGATTCTGAGATTGAGAGATGGCCGCTCGCCAAAGCACCAAGTCCTCCACTTAGAATACTTTGTTCTTGACTCTGGAGTTATAGTATCGGGCCACCCTTCATCTGTAAGCAGCCATCCGAACCTGGGCTTCTTCTCATTTTCTCTCCAATAGCTTGAGGTTAGCTTTGAGATCCTACGAATTGTGCTGCTCATTGAAGTCCACGACCCATGCTGACGAAAGTTTAAGCTCGATTGAGATAACCATCTATATTCCAAAGGCCAAAACAAATGGTATTTCTCGAGTCGGTAATCTTTGGATAGTTTGGTATGCCTAGAAGATATGGTACAGTTTGTCCATCCAAGTCCCCCCTGCTCTTTCAAGTCTCACCTTAATATCCTGCAATAGGATCCTATTGGTCACTTCTGCTTCACCATTGGCTTGTGGGTGGACCATCGATGTAAAGTGATGGGAGATGTTCAAATTTTTGCAAAACTCAGCAAATCTCATCCCGATAAACTATCGCCCATTGTCCATTATGAGAGTTCAAGGTAGACCAAACCTATAAACAATTGATTTTTAGATGAAGTCATATACTTTGGCTTCGATAATTTTTGCTAGGGGTTTGGCCTTGATCATTTGGTGAAGTAGTCGATCATAACTAAGAGAAACTTTCGTTGTCCAGATGCCATCAGAAAGGGTCCAAGTATATCCATCCTCCATTGTGCGAATGGCCAAGGCGCACTTAGTGGGGTAAGCTTAGAGGCCGACTGCCTTTGTATACTCGCATTTCTTTGGCAGCAGTCGCATCTTTTAACATACTCAATACAATCATGGTGTAGGGTTGGCTAGTGGTAATCTTATCAAAGTAGCTTATGAGAAAGAGACCTGGTGCCCAAATGGCTCCTGTAAATTCCTTCATGAACTTTTCATAATGCAAAATTAGCTTCGAAAGATCGAAGATACTTTAGGAGCGGCAGGGAGTATGATGTTTTGTATAGTTTGCCTTCATAGAGGACATACCTAAAGGCCTGGTTTTTCAGCTTTCAAGCTTCCTTCGGATCATAGGAGAGTGTACCATCTTTGAGATAAGCAATCAATGGATCGATCCAATAAGGCTAATAGTCAATCTGCATTGCAACCTGCAGTTCTTCCATATTGAGTCATTTTAACACTTCAAAGTATACTTCTTTGGAAAGCTCATTGGGGGCGAGTGTGGCCAGCTTGGATAGGAGGTCGGCTCTGGTGTTCTCTGCCCTTGGAATTTACTGGATGCTAAAACCATTGAAGGCTGGGATCAAGCTCTTCACTCTTTCAATATACTTCATCATATTTTTCTCCCAAGCTTCGTAGCTGCCACCGATCTATTCCACTACCAGCTATGAATCACTATAGACTTGAAACTGATCGACTTCTAGTTCCTTGACAATCTTGAGCCCCGCTATCAGAGCTACATACTTTGCCCCATTGTTTATTATAGAGAACTCAAAGCATAGTGCATAGTCGGCAATGACCCCTTCGAGATTGATCAGGATCAATCCAGCACCTACGTCGGAAGCATTGGAAGAGCCATCCACATACAAGGCCCAAAAGCTTTTGGGAAGGTCTGCTCTTTCTTCGAAGGAGCTCGACTGCAACCATGAAATGTTGGCCTCATTATACTCAGGTTCAGCCTCATCCAGGATTGTGCATTTGACTACAAAATCGATCAGTATCTGAGCTTTGATTGATGATTAAGGTTGATAATTGATGTCAAACTCCATCAACTCAATAGCCGATTTTGCTACTCTTCCAAACGCATCTATTCAATGAAGAACTACTTTGATTGGTTGGTCGGTGAGGAGTGTTATGATATGCCCCTGAAAGTAGGTTCGAAGTCTCCTACCTGCAATTAGAAGAGCATAAGTTAATTTTTTCAATTTAGTGTACCTGATCTCCACATCTCTCAAGACTCGACTTATGTAATTGATTGACTATTGCACTTTTACCTCTTTCTTGATCAGGACTGCTGCTAGGGCTGCAAGAGGGACCGCTAGGTATAGGAACAATTCTTCTTCGGGCTCGAGCTTTGCCAACAATAGGGGAGAACCGAGATAGTTCTTGAGTTTTTTGAATGCCTGTTGGCACTTTACCACCCAGCAGAAGTTCTTTAGTTGCTTGAGGACCTGGAAGAAGGGCATACATCACTCGACCGACTTTGAAACAAAGTGATTTAAAGATGTCACCTTCCCAATCAAGCGTTGAACTTTCTTTATTGACTTTGGGATGGTCATCTCCTGGAGGGCATGGATCTTCTCTGTATTAGCCTCGATCCCCCACCTTGGGATCATGAACCCCAAGAATTTTCGTGATGTCACTCCGAAGGCACATTTAGTTAGATTCAGCTTCATCTTGTATCTTTGAAGAGCATTGAAGATCTCTTCAAGATCGACAATATGATTGGACGAGGTCTGGCTCTTGACAAGCATATCATCCATGTAGACTTTCATGTTACAGTCGATCTGCTCCTTGAAGATCTTATTGATCAGGCGTTGATAGGTTGCACCTATATTTTTTAGCCAGAAGGGCATGACCCTATAACAATAAAGATCACGATCAGTAATAAAATTAGTTTTCTCCTCATCCTCTGATGCCATCCGAATTTGGTTGTAGTTGGAGAAGGCATCCATAAAGGTGAGGAGCTCATGGCCTGAAGTTACATCTACCAGTTGATCAACTCTGGATAGGAGGTAGCTATCCTTTGGGTAGACCTTGTTCAGCTTCTTTAAGTCTATGCATATTCTCTATTTACCATTGGCCTTCTTGACTAGGACCACATTGGAGATCCAACTCGGATAGTTGACTTCTCAAATAAATCCAGCCTTAAGAAGCTTGTCCACTTCCTCCGATATTGCCTTCTACCTTTTTGGTGCATGGCCCCAAATTTTTTCTTTAACTGGCTTGCACTTAGGATCAACAGCCAGTCGATGTTCCATGCCCTCGATGTTAATTCCCGACATATCTGCTGGGACCCAGGCAAAAACGTTAGCATTCTTTCATAGGAAGGCAATGAGCTAGTCCCAAACTTCATCCCCCAGGTTGGAGCCAATCTACACTATGTATTTTGCATTTTCGTCATTTAGCGGGATAGCTACAAGGTCTTCCATGGGTTCACCCTACTCTTCAATAAGGTCATCACGAACATCCAGACCATCAACCAGGCAAGGGTTGGGTTGGCTATTATTTTGCAAAGAGATGGAGTAGCAGTGCCTTGCCAAAACCTAATCTCCTCTAACCTCCCTAATTTCACAGCTCATCAGGAACTTCATTTTTAGGTTGTAGGTCGATACCACAGTTCGGAGTGCATTTAGACCAGATCGATCGAGAATTGAATTGTAGGTTGATGGAGCTTTCACAACTAGAAAGCCGACCAGTGCTTTGGCTCGCTTTGGATATTGCCCTACAGCCATAGTTAGTGTTATTATTTCTTCAATTGACACAGCATCGCCAATAAAGCCCACTAATGGAGAGTTCATAGATCTCAATGTCGAAAATTATGTTCCAAAGTCAATCATCAATCTGTTGATGGTTGAGATATTGTAATTGATTTATTAATTAATAAAAAATATTTTGGCATCTTTTTTCATCACAAGTTTACATCTTCTAATAAACTTCATTGTTGTGATGAAATTCGTAGGACTATTTAGTTTCGATAAAATGAGGATTTATCGATTAGTCCTTAAATTTATTCATGATCAAATGATAGGCGGTTAATTAGGACAATAGCATCTATCGAGCATAGGTTGCTATATGCCATATAAATTGTTTGTCCTCTTAACCAAAGTATGTGGAGACACTGGTATAGCATATAGGTGATATGTATGGGTACATCATCATTGAACGTGACCAATTTCAGAGCATTCTGCTGTCAAGAATGTCTCTGATGGGATATAGGTATAAGTATTTCTTAGACCTAAGATTATCTTAGTGATTTGAAAGCAACTCACTATACTTTGGTACCGGACTACTGAATTTCTAATTTAGCAATGGAAGCCTTCTGGGCATAGTCAAGTACTTGCAAAGTTGGAGTGTGATCAAGATGAAATTGACCACTCCAAGAGTTGGAGAAGAATGTATCACTGTATTTCAATATAGCAAAACCTTGGCCAGGATAATCCATCAGATGGATTTGGAATTTTAAAATACAATATGGACAACCTGATCAAAGTTGATAGTTGAACTCTGATGTGTCCTACGAGCATTGTGGTTAAGGAGATGAATTATATGAAAACTATATTCATATGGGTTCTAAGGATGGTGTTCTACACCTTCGACCAATCCGGTCGTTGGGTATCATTGCTAGATGGTCACTTTGATTGGTATAGAAGTTTATTTCTATGCTACTAACTTAGGTGCGAACCTATGAGGTCACATACATTAGAGCTTATAATCTAATCAGATGGTTGATCAATGATTAAGAATCATTCTAGGGTTAAACAATCAATATGATTGGTGTTTAACCTAGTGTAAATATTGTAGGAGGATCGATTAGTAATTGGATTGCTAATTGGCTTAATTTGATTAAGCCAATAGACTGAGATTAAGATCTAATTAAATATAATTTAGTTAGATTTAGTTTGGGCTTAATTGGATCAAGTCCAATTGATTTATTGGATAAGCCAAGTGCAAGGAACAACTAGACCTAGTCTAACTAGGACTCGAATTTACCTAATTTTCTAATTTAATTAAAAAATAAATTATAATTAAATCTAATTTAATTATATTTTTAAATAGATTAGGGTCTTATTTAATTAGATTGGTTTAATCTTGATTTTATTTGGTTAAAAGATCTTGTTTGACCAAGTCAAAATAGGAGTCCTAGTATGATTAGGACTCCCGATCTTCTTGTGCCACCTTGGTCCGAACGCTCCTCATACCTATTTTTTAGGTATTTTTTAAGGAAAATTTCTTTCTTCCTAATTTCCATGCCCTCTCTCTTTCTTCAAGTCATATTTGGAAGTTAGGTGGAAGACCAAGTCAAAGGAGGAATTGGTTTTGCTTAGGATTCTATGAGATAGAATCCTTATTGACCAAAACATCTTCCCTTGAGTGCCGCCCCCTCTTTTAATTAATTTTTTTCTTATTTCATAAAAATAATCTCATGTTTTGTACACCCTCCCTTTCTGATCCATGCCAAAAATTATGGAGGAGGCGCCTAAGAGTTGGGCGCCCCAATAACTTTCCATGTTTGGATATTCCTAGTCTAGAAATTTGACCTAACTTGGACTCTTCTTTTTTCCTATTTATTAGATGAATTTTATTCTAATTTTTTCATGAATATAAAGCTTTAGGAGAGATTTGGGGTGTGCAAAAATCAGAGGAAGAGGGTCCTTGGGCGTGGGGGTTCCATAGGCACCAAACTAGGTATTTAGGTGAGAGAAAAGAGAAGAAGAAGAGAGTCTTCTTCTAGGGCTATTTTATTTTTAATCTCTCCTCCTTTCTTTTGAGTTTTTTGAAACAATCTTAGATCAAAAATATCTCATCTTCCTTCTCATATTTTGGAGAGTCCAAATTTTGAAGAAGAAAGCATCGGATCGACCGTCGAAGAAGGATCAGCACAGTACTAGCATGCTGTGCTAATTTTCTGCATCGAACTTCAGATTAGAGATCATAGGCTCGTGTGGATGACTCCTAGAGGCCGAACATGTGTGCGACTCATGACATCATCCTCAAGCTTGGCTCAGCAAGTTAGAACATCTAACTTACTCAGGTAATAGATCTGATCTATAAACTTCATACCTACATTTGATGTAGTGTAGATGTAGGTTGATTTGATCAACATTTTTCTTATTTGATTTTAATTTTTAATTTAATATTATGCCTTAATCATGTAATAGATCTAATATCTAGGTATTTCTATAATTATTTAAATAAATTTTAGATTTATTTAAGTCTTTCGTTGTAATATCTTGAAAAGTTTCAAGATCTACCTATGAAACTCTAGATCTGGTTCCTTCAATTAGTATCAAAGTAAGGTTATTATTACATAATTTTTATGCATGTTTAAATTATTTTTAGATTAGATTTAATTTATAATCTAATTATTAAATTTAAAATTAAAAAAAAAAAATTTAGATCTCACGAACTGCCATAAGGTTGTCCTACTACAAGATTTATCCCTTACAGTGAAAAGATTGTCCTAGTTCGTGATGATCTGACTCTAATCATAAATTTATTAAATTTAATATAATTTTATTTATAATTTAATAAATTTAAAATATTTTTATATCTAAAAATAAAATATTTTAGATTGTACGGACTACCATAAGGTTGTCCTGCTGTAAGGTTTATCTCTTACAGTGAATAGGTTGTCCTAGTACGTGCTGATCTAAAATATTGATCATAAAATTTTAAATTAGATCTAAAAAATTTTATGATCTAATTAAAAATATTTTAATCTAATTTTAATAATCATAAATGTGTTAGATTTGATCTAGGAAGATTTATGATTAATTATTATTGAAACTATTTCAATTACATGAATCTATTTAGATTAGATCTAAAGTAGTTTTATATTTATTTTACTTGCATATTGATTATGAATCAAACATGCAACTTGGTTGATAGAATTATTTTATAAAAATATTTTATAAATATGAAATTATTTTTGAAAATTTGAACCCTAACCCTCAACCCAAAACTTAATTGTGAATTAAGAAGTTGATTGATTAGGATCTAGGATTATGAATTAAAGATCCTAAGATACAAATCATAACACATTGGATTAAATGGGTTAGTAGAGATTAGGTCCATTAATTGGGTTAGACCTAGGATTAGATTAAAGAATGGACAGAATTAGAGAATTGGCTAAATCTAATCAATTGTTGTCTTAGATTAGGTAAAGAATTCTCTAGATCAATTACAATAGTTGTAGTTGGTTAAGTCCATATCTTTAACAAGACCCAGGATGGACTTGATTCTTGGCTATGCAGTCTAGCACGAACTATTAGATTGATCTAATTGAAACTAATTAAACCAGTTGGTGTTTAAGATAAACCAGACCAGTGATTTTTAATTGGCTGCCCACTTACCTAGCCATTTCTAATGGTGTCTAAGGCAAGCCTGGCAGACCCTTCCACTAATCGAACTTACCTGACCTCTTGGTGAGATTATATTTTGATCAGATCGCTTGACTATTCGAGCTAACCCATGTTAGCTAGATAAATCAGTTTGACTGATTTAGGTACTCCTAGACCAGCCTATTAAGGATCTTCCTTAAGCAGACTTGGTGAAGTTAGTGGAAGGATCATGACAAGCTGGTTAATCTGACCGACTCACTTCTATAAATAAATTCTCAAAAATTATTAGATCCCTAAAATGAAATAGTTATATGATAACTGGATCATAGCCTTCCATTAAAGTAGATGATAATGGGTCCATCAGTTGGATAATTATTGGAGGCCTAAAGGCCTAGTGCTTATCGGTTGATAGAATTATCATTCATTATATGATCTCTTGGATACATCTTTCTAAATGGTGGTCAGGTGGGCCAACCAAAGTTGGACCTGATCATTCATTGGTTGGATGGACCAAGTATAATCATGTTAATGGTTGGACCTAACTGGACCCTTTTTTGAGAAGGCCAAAGCCAACTGATCAGGGCCTGAGGCAAAATTTAATTACTAAAAATTATTTAAAAAAATAATTGATTATGAACCTACCCTTAGATGTACATGGATGGACCAACCAAAATTGGACTTGTGTACAGTCTATGTGGATTCTTGTACCCACTAAAAAATTAGGGTAATTCCTCGAATTGGAGGTAGAGGCTATCAATTCAAATAAAATAGTAAGAGAAATCTTTTGATTAAAGTCCAAATCTTTAGGTTTAATGAATCAATTACTAGTTAGATTTTGATTTTTCTTTGTGCAAACATGGCCACTTCTCTATCGCTTCGATCATTGTTGGACAATGATAAGTTGGTGGGATCCAACTTCGGTAGCTGGTACCGAAAGTTGAAGATTGTCCTAAAGCATGAACAAATCCTATATGTGCTAACAGATCCTGCACTTGAGGAGCCAGCTGCCAATGCACGTAGAATAGTTAGGAAATTTAACAAAAGTGGCTCAGTGATTGAACCATGGTGCATTGCATAATGCTAGCTGCGATGAGCAATGAGTTCAGTCGCAAGTTTGAGACAGCTCAGCCAAACGAAATGCTCCAAGTGTTGGAGGATTCTTTTGACACATCCAATGATGTTGAGAGGTACAAGACTAGTTGTACCATCTTCAATGCTAGAATGCAGGATGGTGCCTCTGTCACTGATCATGTATTGTACATGATCGAGCTGATAGAGCACTTGAGCAAGCTTGACTTTTTCTTGCACAAACAACTTAGAAAAGATGCAATACTAAACTCACTGCCCAAGTCTTATCTCCCATTCCTTACACATTATAGAATGTCAAAGCCTAAAGTGGACTACCACGAGTTACTAGGGTTACTTCAGAACTTTGAGAAGGATCACCAACTCTATAAGGAGTCGGTGAACTTAGTGGGAGGTTCATCTTCTCGTTCTCGATCCTTTAGGAAAAGAAAGAAAAATAAGAAGAAGAAAGCCAAGAAGGTGCATGTTCATACTAGGACACCTGTGCAGGCTCAGATCCCAAAGACCAAGCCCAATAAGAGTCAAGCCGAATGCTTCTTTTGCAAGAAATGGAAGCATTGGAAGAGGAACTATCCTCAGTATATTGCCTCCCTGGATCCTAATAGGTAGAGAAAGAAGCAAGCTATTGCTGGACAAGGTATTTATATGATAACTCCTTGCAATTTCTCTATTTGTGATATTACTGATTGAATATTGGATACCGATAGTTCTTACCATATTTATAATTCATTGCAGGGATTACAGGTCAGTAGAAGATTTGAGCAAGGTGAGAGATTCCTGAATATTGGAGATGGAAGATCAATTCCAGTTCTAGCTTTAAAAATTTTAAAACTTATATTTGAATCTCATACTGTTGTTCTTAGTGATTATCATTTCTATCCTAGTTTGTTTTTAAATATCATTTTTGTAGGTCTTTTTGCCATGAATAATTATGAAATTTTAATAAAGAAATAAGTTTGTAATATCATTATGAATGGTGTTACTGCTTTCTGTGGATAATTGAACAATGGTGTATATATGTTATCACAATCTATTAATGTAGTCTATTCTACTGGCAAGCATCCTAGATTAGATAGTGTATCAGATATCTACTTATAGCACTATAGGCAGGGTCATATAAATAAGAACAAGATAAATAGGTTGACTCAAGAGAAAATTCTCGAAGTCAATGATTGTAAATCATTTCAAACTGTGAGTCCTATCTTCTTGGTAAAATGACCAAGTCACCTTTTACTGAAAAAGGTGAGAGAACCAATGAGCTCTTAGGTCTAGTACATACTGATGTATGTGGACCAATGAGCGCAAGTGCCAGAGGTGGATATGTCTACTTCATCACTTTCATAAATGATCTATCCAGATATGGATATGTCTATCTGATGAAACATAAGTTGAATTCTTTTGAAATATTCAAATAATTTTGAAGTAAAGTAGAAAAACAAACTAAAAAGAGTATTAAAACCCTTCGATCTGATCGACGAGGAGAATACCTTTCTGATGAGTTTCTCATATATCTAGGAGAGAATAGAATTCTCTTCCAATGGACTCCTCTTGGAACACCACAGCATAATGGTGTGTCTGAAAGAAGGAATCAAACTTTGTTAGACATGGTCCGATCCATGATGGGATTTGTCAGCTTGTCGATATCCTTCTAGAGATATGCACTCAAATCGGCTTGTTATCTATTAAATAGGGTTCCAAGTAAGTCTATAGTTAAAATCCCATAAGAGATATGGATAGGGCGTAAGCCAACACTTTCACACCTTAGTGTTTGCGGGTGCCCGGCTTATGTCAAACGATTAGTTACAGAGAAACTTGAATCTAGGTCTGACAAGTGTACATTCATAGGGTATCCAAAAGAGACCAAAGGATACTATTTCTACTATGCTGATGAATAAAAGATATTCATCAGCCTTAGGACAATCTTTTTGAAAAAGGAGTTCCTTGATGAAGGAACTGTTGCCTCGAAGGTTAAACTTGATGAAGTTCAATAGGTAGAAAGTCTGACACAGAATGTTGAACCTAAGTCGGATTTGATCAGATCAAATCCGAAGACTAGTGAACCCATATCATTAAGGCAATCCGATAGAGTACCATGCCATCCGGATAGATACTATGGATTCTTGGTCTAGGATTATGATCCTATCGAACTTGATGAGAACGATGAGGATCTGATCACTTATATGGATGCGATGCAGAGACTCGACTCCAAGAAATGGCTAGAAGTCATAAGATCTAAAATGGATTCCATGAAGGTCAATGATGTATGGACATTAGTTGACCCACCTAAAGGGGTTAAATCCATTGGGTGTAAATGGGTCTTCAAAAGGAAGAGGGATGCAAATGGAAAGATGGAGACCTATAAAGCCCATCTGGTTTCTAAGGAATATCGTCAATGTTATGGTATTGACTATGACGAGACGTTCTCCCCTTTGGCAATGCTCAAGTCCATTCGGATCATGCTTGCCATTGCTGTCCATCTAGACTATGAGATCTGACAGATGGATATGAAGACAGCTTTTCTAAATGGAGAGCTGACCGAAGAAGTATATATGATACAACCTGAAGGGTTCATATCCACAGATGAGTCCAAGGTGTGCAAACTTCAGAGATCCATTTATGGATTGAAGCAGGCATCTCGGAGTTTAAACATGCATTTTGATGAAGTAATCAAAACATATGGCTTCATTAAGAATGGAGAAGAACCCTATATTTACAAGTGGGCAAATGGTCCAGTAATGGTATTCCTTATTTTGTACGTGGATAATATTCTCTTAATCGAAAATGATATTCCTGCACCATAAGGAATAAAAGTTTGATTATCATCATAGTTTTTCATGAAGGACTTGGGTGAAGCATCCTACATCCTAGGGATGAAGATCTATAAGGATAGATCTAAAAGGATGCTTGGTATATCTCAGTCCATATACATAGAAACTATGCTGAAGAGGTTCAACATGGAGAATTCCAAAAAGGGCTATCTTTCGATAGGCCAAGAATTTTTTTTCTCTAAGAAGGATTATCCGATAACTCCTAAAGAGAGAGAGCATATGAGTAGAATCCCATATGCTTCGGCAGTGGGATCTATTATATATGTAATGACATGTACGAGACCAAACATGGCATACTCACTAGGAGTAGTGAGTAGATACCAGTCTGACTCTGGAGAAAATCATTGAATGGTGGTTAAAACCATTCTTAAGTATTTTAGAAATACTAAGGACCAATGATTGGTTTATGGTGAGTTAGATCTGAAGCTTGTAGGATTTACAGACTTCAGCTTTCAATCTGATAATGATGACAGTAAAAGTGTGTCGGGATATATCTTTACTCTAAATGGTAGAGCTATCTGCTAGAAAAGTTTCAAGCGGCATACAGTGGCTGACTCTGTTTGCAAAGCAGAGTACATAGCAGCATTAGATGCAGTAAAGAAAGCTGTGTGGCTGAGAAAGTTTATCACTGAGCTCGGAGTAGCACCATCCATTGATGGTCTAGTCCTGCTCTACTACGACAGCACTGGTGCCATAGCTCAAGCAAAGGAATCGAAGGCACACCAGCAAACAAAGCACATTCTGCACCGCTTCCATTTGGTCCGTAAGATCATATATCGTGGTGACGTCGACCTTCAAAAGATCGACGGAAAGAAGAACCTAGCTGACTCCTTCACTAAAGCCCTGGCAATCAAGGAGTTCGACAATCATAAGTCGAAGATGGGTATTAGATACTATGCTGAGTGGCTTTAGGACAAGTGGAAGTTGTTGGGAATTATGTTCCAAAGCCAATTGTCAGCTTGTTAACGGTTGAGATATTATAATTAATTTATTAATTAATGAAAATTATTTTGGCATCTTTTTTTATCACAAGTTTACATCTTCTAATGAACTTTATTATTGTGATGAAGTCCTTAGGACTATTTAGTTTCGATAAAGAGAGAATTTATCGATTAGTCCTTAAATTTATTCACGACCAAATGATAGGCTGTTAATTAAGACGATAGTATCTATCGAGCATAGGTCACTATATGCCATATAGGTTGATTGTCCTTTTAACCAAGGTGTGTGGAGACACTGGTATGGCATACAGGTGAGATGTACAGGTACATCATCATTGAACATGACCAACTTTAGAGCATTCTACTATCGAGAATGTCTCTGATGGGATATAGGTATAAGTATCTCTTAGACCTGAGATCATCTCAGTGATTTGCAAGCAACTCATTATGCTCTGGTACCGGACTAACTGAATTACTAATTCAACAATGAAAGACTTTTGGGCACAATCAAGTACTTGCAAAGTCAGAGTGTGATCAAGATGAAATTGACCACTTCAAGAGTTGGAGAAGAATGTATCACTGTATTTCAATATAGCAAAACCTTAGCCAGGATAATCCACCAGATGAATTTGGTATTTTGAAATATAATATGAACAACTTAATCAGAGTTGACAATTGAACTCTGATGTGTCCTATGAGCATTGTGGTCAAGTGGATGAATTATATGAAAACTATATCTGCATGGGTTCTAAGGATGGTGTTTTACACCTTCGACCTATCTGACCGTTGGGTATCATTACTATATGGCCACTTCGATTGGTATAAAAATTTATTTCTATGCTACCGACTTAGGTTCAAACCTATGAGGTCAAACACATTAGAGCTTATGATATGATCGGATGGTTGATCAACGATTAAGAATCATTTTAGGGTTAAACAATCATTATGATTGGTGTTTAACCTAGTGCAAGTGTTGTAGGAGGATCGATTAGCAATTAGATTGCTAATTGGCTTAATTTGATTAAGCCAATTAGCTAAGATTATGTCTAATTATATATTATTTAGTTATATTTGGTTTGGGCTTGATTGGATCAAGTCCAATTGGTTTATTGGATAAGCCAAGTGCAAGGAAGAACTAGTACTAGTCTAACTAGGACTCGGATTAACCTAATTTTTTAATTTAATTAAAAAATAAATTAAAATTAAATCTAATTTAATCTAATTTAATTAAGTTTTTAAATAGATTATGGCATTATTTAATTGGGTTGCTTTAATCTTTATTTTATTTGGTTAAAAGATCTTGTTTGACCAAGTCAAAATAGGAGTCCTAGTGTGACTAGGACTCTTTATCTCCTTGCGCCACCTTGGTCCCAACACCTCCCATACCTATTTTTTAGTTATTTTTTATGGAAAATCACTTTCTTCCTGATTTTCATGCCCCCTCTCTCCCTCCAAGTTATATTTGGAAGTTAGATGGAAGACCAAGTCAAAGGAGGAATTGGTTTTGCTTAGGATTCTATAAGATAGAATTCTTATTGACCAAAACATCTTTCTTTAAGTGCCGCCCCCTCTTTTAAATAATTCTTTTTTTATTCTATGAAAATAATCTCTTGTTTTGTGCACCCTCCCTTGCTGGTCCACGCTAAAAATTATGGAGGAGGCACCGGAGAGTTGGGTGCCCCAATAACTTTCCATGTTTGGGTATTCCTAGTATAGAAATTTGACCTAACTTGGACTCTTCTTTTTCCCTATTTATTAGATGAATTTTATTCTAATTTTTTTGTAGAATACAAAACTTGGGAGAGGTTTGAAGTGTGAAAAAATTAGAGGAAGAGGATCTTTTGGCGTGGGGGTTCCATAGGCACCAAACTAGGTGTCTAGGTGAGAAAAAAGAGAAGAAGAAGAGGGTCTTCTTCTAGGACTATTTTATTTTCAATCTCTCCTCCTTTCTTTTGACTATTTTTGAGAGACTCTCAAATCAGCAAACTCTCATCCTTCTTATCATATTTTGGAGAGTCCAAATTTTGAAGAAGGGAGCATCGGATCGACCATCAAAGAAGGATCAGCACAGTACTAGCATGCTGTGCTGATTTCCTACATCGGACTTCAGATCAAAGATCGTAGGCTTGTATTGACGACTTCTAGAGACCGAATGCATGTGTGGCTCATGACATCATCTTCAAGCTTGGATCAATAAGTTAGAATGTCTAACTTACTCAGGTAATAGATTTGATCTATAAACTTCATACCTGCATTTGATATATTGTAGATCTAGGTTGATTTGATCAACCTTTTTCTTATTTGATTTTAATTTTTGATTTAATATCATGCCTTAATCATATAATAAATTTGAGATCTAGTTGTTTATATGGTTATTTAAATAAATTTTACATTTATTTAAGTCTTCCGCTGTAAGATCTTGAAAAAATTTCAAGATCTACCTATGAAACCCTAGATCTAGTTCCTTCACCCAAGTGGTCATTGGGTATAAATATTTTAGAGAAGGCATAATAAAACA
This sequence comes from Cocos nucifera, assembly GCA_006176705.1. NCBI lineage: Eukaryota > Viridiplantae > Streptophyta > Magnoliopsida > Arecales > Arecaceae > Cocos > Cocos nucifera. Next base: position 24,764 of record QRFJ01004083.1, on the reverse strand, counting down.
AAATATCGATAGAGATTTCATTATCTACCAAAATATGGCATACATCATAATTAGTAATATTTAAAAAAATTACAACCACATCATTATGTGGGATTTGGATCCCTTGGACATCCTCGTCAGTGAAAGTGATGGGCAACTCAGTCCTCCGTCTCTTCGCGAGTTCTGTCAATCCGCTAGCCTCCTCTCATCAAAGTCTCCTAAAGATGGTGTTGATGATGCCAAGCAGGGGCTGATCTTCTTATTGCTCCTTCCTCCTCGGTGGCTCTGATGGTGGCGGTGCCCCTGATCGATCTTCCTATCCTTCAGGCCGATGTTATAGAAATTGATCGAGCCTACCATGCTTGATGAGCTCCTCGATCTCATCTTGGAGCTGAATGCATTCTTCAATATCATGACCATGGTCATGATGATAGAGGCAAAACTTATTGAAATTGCACTTATCGGGATGAGTACGCAACCTTTTCAGCCTCGGTAACTGCTCCCTGATTTCCATAAGCACCTAGGTTCTCAGAGCATTGAGGAGAGTGTAGTTGTGAAACCTTCTGAGGAGAGATCCCTACTATGCCCTTCTATTAGGGCTTCTTTGTTTTTGAGCTTGGGGAGGAGTTTGGACTCGCTTGTGCACGGGGGGAGTTCTAGAGCGCGGCTGAGCTTTGCTCGACTTTTCTTTAGTTGTGAGCACACTTGATTCGCCCACTTGCTACTCTCCAGTGGCTTCACTATCCTTGACCTTAAAGGCTTCTTCTGCTCGAGCGTACCCTTCAGCTTGAGCTAGCATATCAGCAAAATTTCTGGGGTACTTCTCCATGAAAAATAGTAAATCATTTTTCTAAAGGCTGCCCTTAAGCACGACCATGGGAACCAACTGGTCTAGATTTTGGACCTCCAGTGCAGCGGTGTTGAAGCTATTGACATATGCTTGGATGGTTTCTCCTTCCTACTGCTTGATGTTAATGAGGGAGTCCAAGCCTCACCTTGGACATCAGTTGCTGACAAAGTGAGCTACAAATTCATGGCTCATTTGATCGAAGAAAAAGATCATACCTGGCTTTAGTATCAAGTACCAATTTCTCATTGCTTCCTTCAGGGTTGATGGGAAAGCTCGACACAGGATGACATCTGGCACACCATGGAGCAGCATCATGATTACCTCCAAGTGGTGAACCGGATCAGTGATCCCATTGTAGCTCTCGAATTGGGGGAGCTTGATGTTCGATGGGATCAATTCCTATATGATTCTCTAAAAGAAAGGAGGGTCAGTATAGATGTTATCATGGTTACCTGGGATAGCATGGCGGAGCTACTCAATCTGTTGATCCATCTCTTGAAATTTTCGATCGAGGACTTGATCTCAATAGTGGGTCTTAGAGGGTTTTTGACTATAGACGAGGAAGGTTTCTTCAGAAGAAGAGTCATGATCAGAACAGGGGCTCTCCACTCTCTGCTTTTCCTTTTTGGAGGTCACCGACCGACTTGTCCAAGTCGATCATCCCTAGACTGGGTTCTAGGGTTCCTGAGAAGCCTACTTCGGCTGAATCGGTGCCGAGGGTAGCTACTGCTGCATGGCTTGCATTGCTTTAGTGAGGTCACAAATCTTTTGTACCAGTAGGTTGAACTATTCTGCATCCACCATTGCAATCGGTGGAGCTTGAGATATAGGAGACAAAACAAGGGAGATCTGGATGAGATCCAGCCATGCAGATGGTTGTTCATCGGGTTAAAGCCTTTCTGGAAGGCATTTTTGCTGGGAAGAAAACTCTGAATCGAAAAAAAAAAATCTCTATTGGGCACTCTTTTAAGAATAAGAAAACCTCAAGAATGAGAAGGTTTAAAAGCCCTTCCTCTAGTGTCGATTCTATTGGTGCAAAATTTGGTTGACATTGGAATCGATGCTGGAGTCGGAGAGGATGAGGTTGCCATTGGTGACCTACAAAATAAGTCTTGTCCAGAGTCGAGGGGGGTGGCTTCGGTAAGACCCTCCGACAATTAAGTTAGCTCTTTCAGCCAACCAAAATGGAGTACTTAGAGAGATTTTAGCAGAGTTTTTAAAAAGAAATCAAGAGCTTCAAGAAGAAAGCGTATCTGGAGGGTCTCTTATATAGGCGAAGCTTGTAACAAACTAATAATGACATCCATAACCGCCTGATAGTGGGCCGTTCTGGGCCACATGGAGTTTGTTACAGAGAATAGTGTCTGTTGTCATGACGTGCCAGTTGGAGTTTGGATGGAATGGCTGTAGGCAATGGTGAAGGAAAATCCTGATTTCCCGGTCCAGGTTCGTTCAGATCTGATCAGATCAAGAGATATATTTCAAAAATTTTTCTCTTGATCTCAATCAGATCTTGATATATTTTAGATCTGATTCTTATTATTTTAATAAAATAAAATTAAAAAATAAATTAAATCAAATTTAATTTACCTGATCTGGGTAATCCTATTACCCTATTGATGATCCTGTTTGCAGCAGAAGGTTCTGGATCTTAGCCACGCAAGCGCCTGGCCTCTACTGGTATCCACTCGGGTTGGATCTGGAGATCCTCTTCTTCTCTATCACACCTCCAAAAATCAGATCTGAATCTGATTTGGAGGATCTTCAAAACTCTTTTGAAGATGAGCAGTCGTCCTTTGCAGCAGCGCAGCCTTCTTGCTTTTTGATCGCCTTTCTTTGATCTGAATCGCACCAACCAAGGTCCAAAACTCCTTTTGGATGTGGAGAGCAAGGGGAGAAGAGACTATGGCATGGAGAAGGAGGGGAGAGGCAGCCTTGGGGCGTGGGGTTTCTCAATTGAATTGCATTAGAATCTGAGTTGGGCGCAGGGTCTCTTTATAGACTAAGCGTGATCCAACTCCTCTTCCTCCCAACCAATCACAACCCTTTGTGAAATCAGATCTAAATCTGATTGGTGGGAATAGAGACCCCTGGATTCCTCCTTAGAGGGCGCCTAAGACCAGTCAAAGTTGGTTCTTAGAAGAACTCTAATTGGAATCCAAAAAGGAGATGGAGTCCTTGTCCAATAAGGACTCCTAGGCGCCTCCAACTTGGGCACACGCCTAGGGTGGCGTGCGCCCTTCTCCTTGCCAGGTTCTGGCAGGGGGACAGGCCCCACCAGCTCTCCAATAGGTGCATGACATGTGGTCAAAAGTCAAAGTGTCAATGGTCAACATTTGACCAGTCAAAGGTAGACTTTTGACCAAAGTCAAAGAACAAGAAATGGCAGGTGACCAAAAATGGCAGGTAATGTCTTACAAATAAGACAACCTTTTCTGACTTGGACAACCTCTTGTCAGACCATATGAAGGCCTCTATTTGAGCACAAACTCCTTTGGCTCAGACAGGACAACTTATTTATGATAGCAAAAGAAGAACGTTAGGTTCAATCGAGTGCTAGCACGATTTCCTTGAACCTAATTGAATCTCATTCAGATCAATTGAACTAGATCAGTTCAATTGATGATCACCAGATTCAAACCCTTGTTTGTGTGACCCAGTTAGGTTTAGTTCTGTATGGTAATGGGATATGTCATGATCTCTATCATCGACATCATCGAAACTCCTTTCGATGGATCAGAACTCTTCTGATTCGAACAGCTAGAATGATCGATCATCTAAATCATTCTAATTGCTCCCAAAATCCACCAGTGACACCTAGCAGTATATGGTGGCAACCCATCAGAGCTGAATGTGAACCTCTTGGTGCAGCTACCTGTGTGATTCAGTTCTTCTATCTTGAGCCCCGATCAGATTAGGGTTAAGGTGAACTCGTCAAACCCTAGTCTCTGTCATATGATGTAATCATTCGATTCGAGTCCAATGTGAAAATCTAAATAGAAACTCTTTCTATTATTTCACTCTACCATGGCCATGGATTTCTGGACTTGATTCTCATGATCATCATAGGGCTACTCCTCTACCACCGAGGTAGATAGATTCCATCTTGATGCAATCCAGTTCCTACAATGAACATGCTATAGCCAACATACACCTCAGGGTTCCATATGGCTAGGAGACCGAGTAATGGTGTAGTCAAACTATAACACCCTCAAGGTGAACTACCGATGCATCTCAGGTCAAAGAACCAGACACACTACTGCAGCATCGAGTCAGTCATTGACGAGAAGGTAGACTCCCTAATGACTACTTGAGGTGGTCACGCTCGGTGCCCTCGTTCTCTAACGAGTACCTGTACTCTCACTCCGGTATCTCTACACCATAGACTCAAGACTCATCTACTAAAGAGAAGTGATTGTACACCAACCTTTCGGATCAATCACCATCCTTGTGATGATCCTATGGTCAGGAGCAATTTATGAGTTAATAATGATTATTCATGTCTTAAATTTTCAACTCTTGAAAATATGAATTATCATTACCATTAACTCAAAGGATGTATCACAGACACTAAATACATATATGTGATAGAAAATAACCCATTTATTGATTTTAGTCAAAATTATAATTTTGCCCCTAGAAGTGTATTACAAATGTCAGTCAATTCTGGCTTCTTGGGCACATATATCTAACAAATGGAGCATCCCTCACTGATATTGTTCTAAAGGAGCTTGGGGGCTCTCGAGATCAGCTGTGCATGGGTCATTATTTGCCATATTGAGAGTTGGTGTTGAGATCCTTCTGAGTAGTCGAAAGAAGTTTGAAAGGAGTTCAACGGAAGGAGGTCCGGAAGGAGTTCAACTGATGGAGAAGTTCGACTGAAGGAGAAGTCCGAAAGAAGTTCGATTGGTAAAGAAGTCTAGCTAAAGAAAAAATTCGAAAGTAGTTTGATTGGTGGAGAAGTCCGTCTGAAGAAATTCGACTGATGGAGAAGTTCGAAAGGAGTTTGATTGGTGCGGTAGTCTAGCTGAAGGAAAAATCTGGAAGGAGTTCGATTGATGGAGAAGTCTAGCTAAAAGAAAAGTCTGGAAGGAGTTCAACTGGTGCGGTAGTCCGACTGAAGAAGAAGTCTGGCACTCTCAATAGAGCATGAAACTTCGTCTGGAGGAAGTTCTACCAAAAGAGGGCTGACTGCCCGGGATGGAGGAGCTCGGCCATCCCTACTATTCAAGCTCATCTAGACGAAGTTCGAAGGAATCTTGCAAACTTGGTCGAGGCTCAATCTTAGTTGTCACTACCGGATGGGATCATTCAATGATCAGATATCTAATCGAACTTTGGCAGGAGTGGATTTACCCCTAATAGGGATAATCCAAGCAACCTCTTAGATCAATCTCTATAAATAATTATCCATAGGATGCAGGATGCTTCCCCCAAGTTCTTCATGGAGAATTAAGATGATAGCCAAATCTTTATTTTCTGTAGTGCAGATACGTCATTCTTGATTAAGAGAATATCATCCACATATAATACAAGAAATACCATCACTGAATCATTGGCCTATTTATATATGTAGGGCTCTTTTCTATTCTTAATGAATCCATACATTTTGATCGTGTTATCAAAATGCATGTTCCAACTCTAAGATACTCAATTCAATCCATAAATGGATCTCTGATGCTTACACACCTTGGACTCATATGTGGATGTGAACCATTCAGGCTGTATCATATATACTTCTTCTTCTAGCTCTCCATTTAGGAAGTTATCTTCACATCCATCTGCTAGATCTCATAGTCTAGATGGGCAGCTATTGCAAGCATAATCTAAATGGATTTGAGCATTACCATAAAAGAAAATATCTCATCATAGTCAAATACTATAACATTGATGACACCCCTTAGCAACCAGATGATTTTTATAGGTCTTCACCTTTCCGTCTATGCCCCTCTTTCTTTTGAAGATCCACTTACATCTAATGAATTTAACCCATTCAGATGGGTCAACTAATATCCATATATCATTGACCTTCATGAACTCCATTTCAAATTTCATAGCTTCAAGCCATTTCTCAGAATTGGATCTCTGCATTGCATCCATGTAGGTGATCGGATCCTCATCATTTTCATTGAGTTTGATAAGATCATCATCTCGAACTAAGAAACCATAGTATCTATCCGACTGATGCAGTACTCTACTAAATCATCTCAAGGATACAAGTAATTAGGCTCTGGATTTAATCTAATCAAATCTAGTTTAGGTTCAGCTAATTGTATCAATTTTCTACCAGTCGAACTTCCTCAAGTTCAACTTTACAGGCACTAGTTCCTTTTCTAAGGAACTTGTTTTTCAAAAAGAATATCCTATTGCTAATGAATACCTTTATTCTTCAGCATGGTAGAAGTAGTAACCCCTAGTTTTCTTGAGATACCCTACAAACATACACTTATTAGACCAAGATTCAAGTTTATCTGTATGCAAATATTTGATGTAGGCCAAACAACCCCAAATCCAAAGGTAAGAAAGTGTAGGCCTATGCTAGTCCATATCTCATATGGAGTCTTTATAATGGATTTACTCAAAATATTATTCAATATAAAATAGGCGGTCTTAAGAGCATAACCCCAAAATAAAATAGGCGATCTCAAGAGCATAACTCCAAAATAAAATAGGCAGACTAACAATCCCCATCATGGATCGGACCATGTCTAACAAAGTTCGATTCCTTCTTTTTGATACACCATTATGCTGTGGTGTCCTTGGAGGAGTCCACTATGAGAGAATCTCATTCTTTCCTAGTTATGTCAAGAACTTACTAAATAGATATTCATCTCCTTCATCTGATCGAAGAGTTTTAATATTTTTTTAATTTATTTTTCTACTTCATAATGGAATCATTTGAATATTTTAAATGATTCAGACTTATGTTTTATAAGATGATGTATCAATACCTAGATAGATTGTCAGTAAACATAATAAAATAATGATATCCACCTTTGGCACTAGTGTTCATAGGTCTACATACATCACTATGTATGAGACTTAGAACTTCACTAGCTCTTTCATCCTTTCTAGTAAAAGATGATTTTGTCATCTTTCCAAGAAGATAGGACTCATAGGTTGGTAATGATTCATAATCATCGACATCGATGATTTCCTTCTTGGCTAACCTATTTATCCTATTCTTGTTAATATGACTAAGCCTACAAAGCCAAAGGTAGGCATATGTGACATTTTCTAATTTAAGGCATTTATTAGATGTGTACATTACACTAATAGTCTATGATAAAATTTATATATTATTTTTTTATTATCCACATATTATTGTAACATCATTCATAATGATATCACAATAATCTTTCTTTATTGATAAATGATAATCATCTTTGGCCAAAAGACCAACAGAGATTATATTCATCAGAAAAGAAGGACAATAATGACAATCATCTAAAAAAATGATAATACCATTGAAAATAAGTTGAACTATTTTCAAAGCTAGAACTAGAACAAATCTTCCATCTTCAACATTCAGGAATCGCTTGTCATTCTCAAAGTTTCTACTAACTTGAACTTCTTATAATGAATTGGAAATATGAACTAAACTTTCGGTATCCAATACCCATACAGTAGTATTATAAATAAAAAAATTATAAAGTGTTATCATATAATATCCTTGATTAGTAACTTCTTGCTCTTTTCTCTTATTCAGCCCATTGGGGTCAAGGGAAGCAAGGTACTGAGGATAGTTCCACTTCCAGTGCTTCTATTTCTTACAGTAGAAGAATTCTGCTTGATTTTGATCAATCTTAGATTTTTTATATAAACTGGGCATAGAAGCCTCAGCATGAACCTCTTCGTACTACAAAATAATATTCAACTTTTGATATTTCTTATCAAAGTTGGATCCTATAAGTATAACACTGTCAAACAGTGAACGGAGCAACTAGGGTTTGGCCTTTATTGAAATGAGAATAAGGATCTATCAGTATATGAATTATTGTAGCCTAAAGACTTGGACTTCAGTCTAAAGGTTCTTCTACTATTTATACGAATTGATAGCCTCTACCTCCAATTTGAGAAATTATCCTAATTCCTTAATGGGTACTAGATTCCACATAGACTGCATATGGGCCTGAGAAAAGCTCTAGCCAACTCCTGTGTATCTATGGATAGATTCTTAATCAATTATTTTTTTAAATAATTTTTAGTATTTAGTTTTGCCCTAAGTATCTTTTCAATATACTAGGACCTTCACTGAAAGTACCAGTTAGGTCTAACTATTAACATGACTGAGTTCGGTGCATCAAATAAATGATGATTAGGCTCAAGAAAAGCTCTAGCCAACCTGATTGTCATTCAGAGAGTATGACTTAATCATCATATGATGAATGATAATTTCAATATTTTGATGAACACCAGGCATAAGGCACCTCCAATGTCCACCCAACCTATTGGATTCGTTACCATCCACCTTAATGGGAGGCTATGATCTTGTTATCAATATAACAATTTCATGTTAAGGACCTAATAAATTTAGAGGATTTAGTTAACTCATTTTAAGTGAATAGATAGAAGATTAACTAGTTAATTATGATCCTCCCACTAACTTCACTAAGTCAGTTTAATGGAGACTAAAGATAAGTTGGTCTAGGGCCACCTAAATCAGTCATACTGATTTATCTAGTTGACATGGATCAACTTAAATTATTAAGTGATTTGATTAAAATATAATTTCACTAAGATGGCCAGGTAAGTGAGATCGGTGGGAGGGATATGCTATTAACTCATCAAAGATCGAATCGGTGCAAGTAGCTCCTAATTAAAGATCACTGATCTAAACTATCAGACTTACTTTAGACATCAACTAGTTAATTAGTTTTGATTGGATCCACATAACAATCCAGACTAGACCACTTAGCTAAGAATCAAGTCTATTTGGTTCTTGTTAAAGACATGGACTTGACCAACTACAACTATTGCAATTGATCTAGAGTGTCCTTGACCTAATCTAAAAACAACACTTGATTAGATTTAGTCAATTACACTAGTTAAGTCCATTCTTTAATCTAACCTTAGTTCTAACCTAATTAATGGACCTAATTCATACCAACCCATTAATCCATGTGTTATGATATTTATCTTAGGATCTTCAATTCATAATTCTAGATCCTAATCAATAACCCTTAATTTTTAATTAAGTATTAGGCTGATGGGTTGGGATTCGATAATTTAAAAATAATTTTTATATTTATAAAATATTTTTATAATCTAGTTCTATCCACTAAATAGATCGACTTATTTTATAAATAGGTCGGCTCATTTCACAAACATCAACTAGTTGCATGTTTAATTCATAAACAATGCATTAACATAAAACCATGAATCTATTTTAGATATAATCTAAACATATTCATGATCATTAATTTTAGATTGAAATAATTTTAGATCTAGTAAATCATAAATTTATTTAGATTATATCTAACATATTTATGATTAATTTTTAGCTCAGCACATACTAGGACAATCTTTTCACTATAAGGGATAAATCTTACAATAGGATAATCTTATAAAATCAGTCCATGCGATCTAAATAGTTATTTTAGATTTAAATCTTAGATTATAATTTAAATCTAATTTAAATTATTAATCCAAAACATGCATAGATACCATGTCAATCAAACCTAGGCACTGATACCAATGATGAAAAGAATCTAGGATTTCATGCATAGATTTTGAAATTTTTCAAAAATAGTAGAAGTAGAAAACATGGATTAAGCAATTTAATCTACATATGCATGTAAAAACTCCTAGATCTAGAATCTTATGACATGATATTAGCATGTATTAAATCTGAAAAAATAACTTAAATGTATTAATCATATCAATATCGATCAGATTTAGATTAAATTTAGTACACTATAGAGATCAATCTCTATACCTGATCGCGGGTTGAGAACTCTGCTTACTATTTTTATTAATGAGAATGTCACTTAGAGCTGCACAAGTTGTCTATTCTCTATAGATTATCCATATGAAGCTTCAAGTCTGATCGAAGGTTTGATGAATAAAAATCTACGCAGCATGCTAGCACCTTGCAGATCCCTCCTTGATGGTTGATCTTTAATCTTCTTTTTGTTGGAAAATATGTTCTAAAGCCAATCATCTAAGTGGTAGATGATTAAAATTAGTATATGAATTATCTAATAATAATAGTTATTTAGCTGGTTCATCATAAAAGTTCTATCTTCCTTAAATAAACTTCTAAATTATGATGAAGTCCTTAGAACCATAATCAATCGATAAAAGAGAATTTATCAGATGGTTCTTAAATTATTCATAACCAAATGATAAGTTATTAACAAGGATGATAACTTATCGATTGTAGGTCGTTGTATGCCATATGCATTGGTTGTCCTCATAACCAAGTGGTGTGAAGACACTGGTATGGCATCCAGGTAAGATGTAGGAGTACATCTGCACTGAACATGACCAATATAGCACTCTATTATTAAGAGTAGCTAGCTAAGGCCAATGGATATAAGTGTCCCTCCGACCTGAGATCACCATGGTGACTTGCAAGCAACTCACTATACTTTGGTGTCGGACTGCTTGTATTTTGAATATAGGTTCGAAAGATTTTTGAATATAGTCAAGTACTTTTAAAGTCGGTGTGTGAGTCAAGATGAGATTGATCACTCCTGATTAATTTCAGAAAGAGAATGACTCACTGTATTTCAATTTAGTAAAACCAGGCCTGGATAATCCTCATGAGGTGTCACGAGATTTGTAAAATTTTGAGACACAATAGCGATGACTTGTATGAGTGCTGACAGTGTACTCAAAGTCGTCTTGAGCATTATTGATCAAAGAGATGAATTATATGGTAACCATGGACTGGGATTCTAAGAATGTTGCTTTGCATACATTCGACCTATCTGGACATTGGGAACCATTGCTAGATGGTAACTTCGATTGGTACAAAAATTAGTTTTTATACTACCAACTTAGATTCAAACCTATGGGGTCACACATATTAGAGCTTGTAACATGATCAGATAGTTAATCGATGATTGAGAATTATTTCGAGGTCAAACATTCAATGAGATTGATGTTTGACCTAATGCAAGTGTTGCAGGAGGATTGATTAGCAATTGGATTGCTAATTGGCTCAATTTGATTGAGCAAATTGATTGAGATCAAGTCTAATTGAATTAAATTTAATTAAAATTAGTTTAGATTTAATTATATTAAGTTTAGTTAGTTTATTGGATAAGCTAATTACAAAAAAGTATAATTCCTTGTTTGACTAGGACTTGGGTGCACCTGATTGACTTAGGATTTAAATTATATTTAAATATTATTTTAATCTAATTTAATTAAACTTTTAGTTAGACTAGGATCATCCTTAATTATGTTATATTTAATCTAATTTAAATAAAATTTAAATTTAATTTATAATAATTTTGATCTAGTCAAACAAGAGGAGTCCCAGCTGGACTAGGACTCTCTCTCTTTCTCTTGCACCTAAGAAAGCCCACCCCAACATATATTTTTTGGAGGTTTATGAGAACATTCCCATGCCAATGAAAGGACCCCATGCCCCACCTATCAGATTATTTGGAATATATTTTGACTTGGTCAAAACTAGAAGAAAGTTGAAAATTATTTCCTACTTGGAAGAGTCTTCTTTGACCCAAACTCCTCCCTCCCTTGTGCGCCAACTCTACCCATGCCCCTCTATCCTATTCGGTCCTTTATTACTTGCTTTTGTGCATGAGAATCAGTGGTTACATGAAAAATAAGTGGGAGAGGCATTCAAGAGTTGGATGCCCCATAGAAGTTCCTCCTTTGAGTAGGTTTTGACCTAGTCTTGTAGTAAAAAGGGGTGCCTCTTTTGAGATGATTAGAGGATGTGAAAAATCCTAAAAAAAATTATAGAAAATCAGAGGAGAAGAAGAAGAAGGCATGAATGATTTGTGGTGCCAAGATTCTTGGAGAAGGGCCCTCAATTAAGACATCAAATATTGATGTCTTGAAGAGACAAGGTAAGAGAAGATTATCTTCTCTTATATTTTTTCTTTTATGTTTCTCTCTTGCTATTTTATTTATAATTTTTTATATGATAAAAATATGAGAGAGATAGGATTTGGGTGTGGGGATTAGTGCTCCAAGTTTTTGGGGCATGGTATTAATTTTTTGGACATGATCTGATCATGTCCTGATGAGAGAAGGAGAAGAGAAGAAAGGTCTTCTCTTAGGATTTCTTGGAGAACCTTTCCTCTCCAATTTTTATGAAAATTTTATATGATAAAAATAAAAAATCTTAGATCTAGAAACTTTAGAAAAATCCTAGAGGAGAAGGTCACCTCTTATCCTAGCATAGAGATATTTTCAGGACATCAACCATTGATGTCCTGAAGGAGAAGATTTATCTTCTCTTAGGATTTGTTTTTCCTTGATTTTATTTTCTAATTTATGGGAGATCCAAGGATTGGATTCCTTCCTTATTCGTCCTTGTGTTCTTCATCTCTTGGAGTGTCCAAGAGATCCGAAGAAAATGTATTTGTAGCCATCAGGAGGGATCTATGAGAAGCTAGCACTTCAAGTAGATCTTCATTCGACGAACCTTTGATCTATGTTGCAGGTTCGTGTGGATTACCTATAGAGATTGAATGCTTGTGCGGCTCCAAAGATAAAAATAAATTCAATCATAAAGTTCTCAACCCATGCAAAGATAAGAGATCTAATCTCTTGGTGACCTAAATGTGATCTCGGGTTAGATCTAGAATTATTCTAGATCTAGGTATTGATATGATCAATACCACTTATGACTAATTTAATTTTAGATTTATATTTGCATCATAATATGTTATAGATTCTTGATGTAGGGTTTTATAATTTGATTACATGCATGTTGTAGATTAAATAGTTTAATCTATATCTTCTGCTGCTCTATATTTCGAAAAAAATTTGAAATCTATGCATGAAACCCTGTATGTCTCTCAATAGTGGTATCAGAGCATCTAGATTTTTTTATAACATGATCATGTTTGCATTAGATTAAATCTAAAAATTAAAATTAATTAAAGATTACACATACTGCCATAAGATTGTCCTGTTATAAGGTTAACCCCTTATAATGAAAAGGTTGTCCTAGTATGCGCTGATCTGATTCTGAATGAATAATTTAGATTAGATCTAAAAAAATTTATGATTTAATTTTTTGATTTAAATTTAAAATTAAATATATATTTTATCTATTTTAGATTATTTTAATTAGATCTAAATAATATCAAGATTGTACATACTACCATAAGGTTATCCTACTATAAGGTTTATCACCTACAGTGGAAAGATTATTCTAGTATGTGCTGATCCGAGAAACCTAAGTCATAAATATGTTAGATGAGATCTAAAGTAATTTATAACTTATTTTTAGCTTTTAAATCTAATTTTAAATGGTTTATGATCTGATCCATATGATGTGTTTTATGTTTAGATGTAGATCCTCTTATTGCATATGTTGATATGTAAATTTTGTTTTGAATCTAGAATGTATATGTATGACTTATTTATTTTATAGAATTTAAATTAAGAACTTACTTTCGATAAAATCCTAGATTCAAAACCCTAGGACATGATCTAAATAATAAAATAAATCAGATCTAAAATCATGCATTGAATATGATTCAAAGTAAATTATTTATAATTTGAAATTTTTTCAAATAATAAAATTAGAAACTAATTCTAAGGTTTCATAAATCCAAACTTTGAACTTAATTAAGAATTAAGTGATTGTTTAGGATCAAGCTTTGTGATTTGAAGATCTTAAGATAATTTCATAAAACCTGGGTTAAAGGTTAAATGGGTTAGTTTTGATTAGGTCATTAACTGGGTTAGACCTAGAGTTAGATTAAATATGGACTTAGTTAAGAAATTGATCAAACCTAATTAATAGTTAATTAGGATTAGGTCATTTCTTTTCTATAGATCAATTTAATAGTTGTAGTTGATCAAAGTCCATATATCTAATAAATGAAATTGATCATGGCTCAGTGGTCGAGCCCAAGTCTTTAGGCAAACCAAATCAAAACTGACAAACCAATTGGTGTCTAAGGTAAGTCTGGCATTTCAGATCGATAATTTTTAATTGACAGCCCACTTACCTGACCATTTTTGATGGTATCTAAGGCAAGCCTTAGCAGACCCTCCCACCGATCTTACTTACCTGGCCAATGTGGTTAATCAGATTTCGATTAGGTTGCTTATTGATTCAAGCTAACCCATATCACATAGAAAATCGGAGAGACTGATTTCATTTAGTGAGACTGATATAGGTGCCCATGGATCATAATTGATCCTAATCCTAATCAGTGATTTGTGAAGTCAATGGGAGGATCTGACTTGGTGAAGTCAATGGGAACAAATTGATCCATGTCCTTTCTATCCTTAAATCATTAATAATTTAAATTCTCTAAAATTATTAGATCCTTAAAATGATAAAGTTATGGGGATAACTGAGTCATAGCGTTCCATTAAGGTGATTGATAATGGGTCCATTAACTCAATAATCATTGGAGGCCCAAAGGCTTGGTGCTTGTTGACTAATGGAATAATAATTCATCATATGACGACTTGGATGTATCTCTCTAATGGTGGTTAGGTTGGCCAACTAAAGTTGGATCTAATTATTCGTTGGTTAGATGCACCAAGTATAGTCATGTCAATGGTTGGACCTAATCGGATCCTTACAGTGGAGGCCAAAGCCTACTAATTAGATTTCTAGGGCAAAGTTAAATTACTAAAAATTATTTGAAGAAATAATTGGTTATGAACCTATCCTTAGATGTACATGGGTTGGCCAACCAAAGTTGGGCACATGTGCAGTCTTTAAGGATTCTAGTACCTACTAGGGAATTAAAGTAATTCTCCAAAATGGAGGTAGAGGCTATCAATTTGAATAAAATAGTGGAAAAATCTTTAGACTAAAGTCAAAGTCTTTAGGCTTAATATAATTCATATACTTAGTGTTAGATATATGTGCCCTAGAAGCCAGAATTGGCTGACACTTGTAATATACTTCTAGGGGCAAAATTATAATTTTGACTATAATCAATAAAATGGGTTATTTTCTATCACATATAGTGTATTTAGTGTCTGTGATACATCCTTTGAGTTAATGGAAATGATAATTCATATTTTCAAGAGTTGAAAATTTAAGACATGAATAATCATTATTAACTCATAAAATGCTTCCGACCATAGGATCATCATGAGGATGGTGATTGATCCGAAAGGTTGGTATACAATCGCTTCTCTTTAGTAGATGAGTCTTAAATCTACGATGTGGAGACATCGGAGTGAGAGTACAGATACTCATTAGAGAATGAGGGCACTGAGCGTGACCACCTCGAGTAGTCATTAGGAAGTCTACCTTCTCGTCAATGACTGACTCGATGCTGCAGTGGTGTGTCTGGTTCTTTGACCTGAGGTGCATCGGCAGTTCACCTTGAGGGTGTTATAGTTTGACTACACCATTACTCGGTCTCCTAGCCATTCTGGAACCCTGAGGTGTATGTTGGCTATAGCATGTTCATTGTAGGAACTGGATTGCATCAAGATGGAATCTATCTACCTCGGTGGTAGAGGAGCAGCCCTATGATGATCATGAGAATCAAGTCCAGAAGCCCATGGCCATGGCAGAGTGAAATAATAGAAAGAGTTTCTATTTAGATTTTCACATCGGACTTGAATCGAATGATTACATCATATGACAGAGAACTAGGGTTTGACGAGTTCACCTTAACCCTAATCTGATCGGGGCTCAAGATAGAAGAACTTAATCACACAGGTAGCTGCACCAAGAGGTTCGCATTCAGCTCTGATGGGTTGCCACCATATACTGCTAGGTGTCACTGGTGGATTTTGGGAGCAATTAGAATGATTTAGATGATCGATCATTCTAGCTGTTCGAATCAGAAGAGTTCTGATCCATCGAAAGGAGTTTCGATGATGTCGATGATAGAGATCATGACATATCCCATTACCATACAGAACTGAACCTAACTGGGTCACACAAACAAGGGTTTGAATCTGGTGATCATCAATTGAACTGATCTAGTTCAATTGATCTGAATGAGATTCAATTAGGTTCAAGAAAATCGTGCTAGCACTCGATTGAACCTAACGTTCTTCTTTTACTATCATAAATAAGTTGTCCTGACTGAGCCAAAGGAGTTTGTGCTCAATCAGAGGCCTTCACTGGTCTGACTGGAGCTTGTCCAAGTCAGAAAAGGTTGTCTTATTTTGTAAGACATTACCTGCCATTTTTGGTCACCTGCCATTTCTCGTTCTTTGACTTTGGTCAAAAGTCTGACCTTTGACTGGTCAAATGTTGACCATTGACACTTTGACTTCTTGTCCACATGTGTCATGCACCTATTGGAGAGCTGGTGGGGGCCTTGTCCCCCTGCCAGAACCTGGCAAGGAGGAGGGCGCACGCCACCCTTGGCGTGTGCCCAAGTTGGAGGCGCCTAGGAGTCCCTTGTTGGACAGGGACTCCATCTCCTTTTTGGATTCCAATTAGAGTTCTCCTAAGAACCAACTTTGACTGGTCTTAGGCGCCCTCTAAGGAGGAATCCAGGGGACTCTATTCCCACCAATCAGATTTAGATCTGATTTCACAAAGGGTTGTGATTGGTTGGGAAGAAGAGGAGTTGGATCACAGCTAGTCTATAAATAAGACCCTGCGCCCAACTCAAAGATAATTAAGAATCAAATTCTCCACGCCCCAAGGCTGCCTCTCCCCTCCTTCCTCCATGCCAAAGCCACCTTCTCCCTCTCCTCTCCACGTCCAAAGAGTTTTGGATCTTGGTTGGTGCAATCCAGATCGAGAGAAAGGCGACTAAAAGCTAGAAGGCTGCGCTGCTGCAAAGGACAACTGCTGATCTTCAAAAGGAGTTTTGAAGATCCTCCAGATCAGATCCAGATCTAATTTTTGGAGATGTGATAGAGAAGAAGAGGATCTCCAGATCCAGCCCGAGTGGATACCGGTAGAGGCCAGGCACTTGCGTGGCTAGATCCAGAACCTTCCGCTGCTTATAGGATCATCAACGGGTAATAGGATTACCCACATCAAGGTAAATTAAATTTGATTTAATTTATCTAAATTTTATTTTAATTATTAAAATAATAAGAATCAGATCTAAAATATCTCAGATCTGATTAGGATCAAAAAAAAAAATTTTTGAAATATATCTCTTGATCTGATCAGATCTGAACGAACCTGGATCCGAAAATCAGGATTTTCCTTCAACTGGTATCAGAGCCAAGGTTCTAAAAGTATTTAGATCTAATTTTAAATTTATTTTAATTAAAAAATAAGTGATTTTAGATGTCACATGAGATGTGATCAGATCTAAAATCAGAAAAAATTAAAATTAAATGATTTGGATCTAAGATTAGAAAATATGCATGACTAGTTCTAAAATAGAATAGTTCTATAGAATAGTCTTGCATGTTTTTGAATTTAATTTGATTAAATCATATTTTAGATCTATTTATTTACTATTTTTTGATATTATAATTATTATAATAACATCTAAAAAATAGCAAATAAAAATTATTTAATTTTAAACATCATATGAGATATGATTGATGCATGTCTAGACTAGTTGTAGAATAGTTCTACATAATTGTCTAGATTAGAATTTATTTTGATTAGATCAATTTAAATCTAATTTTTTAGATTATTATGAGATAATTTAGATCTGAAAAATATGCATGATTCGATACATGAGATGTATGCAAAATATGCCATGATTAGATCTAATTTGTATATGAGATATATGATATAGATCTAAAACTGTTTTGTAGTATTGCATGTTCCTGATTAAGGCGTTCCTCTTGGCCGTCCGGTCATAAGAACGAAGAAGGGTTTAAAGGCCCTCTCTTCCCATTCGATGGGGTGTTCTTATGATGTGTAGGGGTGCTGCGTGTTCGTCCTTAATCAGAAACCCAAAACTTACTTTCTGCAAAACCCTAGATCCTGAAACCCTAGGATTTATTGTGCATATTTTGTTTATGAACCCTACTTAATTAAGAATTAAGATTTATGGAATATTAATTAGGTCTAAAATTGAGAATTTCAGATCTAAGACATATTCATAATACTGGGTTCGGGCTTGGGTAGCTCAATTAGGTCTAAGCGGTTGATCAAACCGAATCAAGAGTTGGTTAGATGGGATCAACAATGCTTAAATTGACCAGCCTAATAGGATTAAGTCTGGGTCAAGATCGAGTCACGATCAAGCAAGACCTAATTACGCTCAGAGGTTAGAGTCTGGATTGTAGGCTAACCCAATTGGTTCTGACTCAACAATTTGGTGTCTAAGGTAAGTTTGGCACATACGACCGACTGGTTTTTAATTGGAAGCTACTCGACCTGAATGCATTCTTGTACGAGTTAATGGCATATTCCTTCCACCGGTCTCACTTACCTGGCCATATCTGTTGACACAGTTCTGATCTGAGGTGGTCAATAATCCGAGCTAACCCATGCCACTAGGTTAGTCATAATTGTTATGACTATGACCAAGTCTAGTTTAATGAGACCTGAATCAATTCTCCCTAAGAAAAGATTAAGTCTGAGGTCTTCCACCATTGTAGATGTGCGGGCCCTTCCCGGGGTTGATTGTTCTCGGCTGGATACAGTGGCTCAGTTGCACCGGGAAGATGCAACCATGTCTATTAGGCATTGGATGCTATGGGCTGGAGGATGAGTTGGGCTCAATATTTTGGATACGGTGAGAGACTCAATTAGGAATCCCAGTCTATGCAAATGGTGGGTCTGACTTAACTAAGGAGTGGATCAATATTTCGGATACGGTGAGATTCATGAATTAGAGACCAAGTTTGGGTGCACCATGATTAGAGAATCATTGAACAAGAGTTGTTCACTCATTGGCTAACCCATCACCAATAACTGTTAGGTGAGGTGATGAGTCAGTTGGTGAGACCGCACCACCCACTAGAAATCATTAATCATGGAGATTTTTGCATCTCTACAGAGGGAGTGTAGGGATCCGAGAAAATAGTGGGAGCTAATTTGTTTAAAAATAAAATCCCTAAATAAATTGGTCAAGTCATAAATTACAGTATCTAACTAGAATCTTTGACTCTCTACAGGAAAATGTCTGCGTCCAACCCATTGGCACGTATCCTGGACACACATAGACTGACTGGACCCAATTATAAAGATTGGCTCAGGAACTACAAAATTATTTTGGGTTCAGAGAAGTTAACCCATGTATTTGGACCAGGACCCTCCCACCTTACCAGCCCGTCCATCCACTGAACAGAGAGCGTCTCTGGAAAAATGGATAGACGAAGATAATAAGGCCAGATATTACATGTTGGGCTCGATGTCTGATGAGCTCCAGCGCCAACATGAAGATATCGGGACTGCTCGCCAAATGTTGGCTCACCTGCAGGAGATGTTTGGTGAACAGAGTCGCGCAGCCAAATATCAAGTCACGAAATGACTTTTTAAGGCTAAGATGCGTGATGGGCAGTCAGTCCAAGATCACTGTCTGACAATGATCAAGGACATGGAAGAGCTTGAGAAGCTCGGTGTGAAGTTAGGACTTGGATCTGCAGAATGATATTATTCTGCAATCCTTGACTGATGCATATGGGCAATTCATCATGAATTACCACATGCATAAACTTCAAAATTCCTTGGCCGAATTAATGAATATGCTGGTTACCGCTGAGCTTTCTATGAAAGGTTCTAAAGGCTCAGTTCTTGCTATGGAACGGACTTCTTCCAAAAGAAAGTCTTATGGAAAGAAAAAGAAGTCTGTGAAAAAGCAAAAGGTGGAAGGAACCAAAGAAGAAGAAGGTAGAACGAAGATGAAAAGCCTTCTGCCAAGAAAAGTGTTACCTTGCCAACACGAAGGCCACCTGAAAGCGGACTGCCCTATTCTACCTGGCCACCTGAAGAAACAAGAAGGAATTTCCTTTGGAAGTATGCTCGTATTGATCTAACCTTATGTTCTTCTATACCATTAACAGTTGGATCTGACTCCATTCTAGTGCTCATATATCACTTCCATTATGATCTGGAGCAGGAGCTGAGTGATGGAACATATCCTACAGTGGTAATGTACCAGTTCTGCATGGCGTGGAAACATAACCTCATTCGATACATCTGTTTAGACTTAGTTTTGAAAAGACTTTACTATGTCCTACAGCTAGCGAAGGAATTTGATTTTTGTTCTGCTTTCACTAGAAGTCCTATGTACATACCTTCCTTTAAGGACCATTGTAACATTCTTTAGAAAGAAAATAAAACTGATGGCTTCCTTATTAATGGTCTTTAATCGCTACATCTTATGTTACCTTTCTAAACATCGAGCAAAAAACTACGCAAACGACCTAGGGAAGTCCAAATGCATTGATATCTTATGTACCTAAATTATATAGCAAAGATAAAGATCAAAAAATTGAGAAAAATTGCCTATTGAGTCCATTGAACTTCGAGTCATACCACTTTGTGTATCTATCTCAGGCAAAATCGACCAAACCTCTTTTATGGAATGGGAAAGGCCACAGATTTCCTGCCTAGTACATACTGATGGTTCAGCCCATTGATGTAGCCGCTAGAGATAATTTTATTAACCCTTCAATTACTTACGATTATCTATCTAAGGTATGGTATATGTATCTTAAGAGAATATAAGTTGAACTTTGAAAAAGTTAAAGAATTCACTACATGAAATAGAAAACAAACTGAAAAACCATTAAGGTTCTTCGATTAATCGAGGAAAAGGTTGAATACTTAGCTGGAAATTTCCACTAATTCAAGAAAAATGGGGGCATAGTCTCCAATGGATCCAAACCAGGAACACCTCAACAAGATCAGATGGAAGAAAATCAGACCCTATGATTATGGTTCGATCCATGATGAGCTTCACAGACCTCTTTAATTTTTTTTAGGGATATTCCTTATTATAACTTCAATTATCTACTGAATCGGGGTTCCTTAATAACGTTCCTACCACACCGATGAGATATGGCACGTAAGAAATCAGTCTGAGTCATATCAGAATTTAAGGTTGTCCCGCTCATGTCAAAATAACAGTGGATAAAGTGTAGAGTTTAAGGTCTTCAGTCGATTCATAGATATCCTAAAGAATCATTAGGATACTCATTTCTCCATCCAAAGACCATAAAATGTGATTACTGATCAACCATGCCCCTTTCTTGAAAATAGTTTATTCGAGATAAACTTGGAAGCAGATTAAGCATGAATGAAACCAGTCTCAAAGAACAACGACTATAGGACAATTGGAACCAAATCCAGTGAGCCCAATAAAACACACCTGCCTCCAACTCATAATCGAAAGAATTTCTGTATCACTCTGAAAGTACTGGTATATTTTCAGAGGACGTAGAGAAAAATAATCGAGTAATGTGCTCCCTCGGTGATGTCCCAAAACCTACAAACGAGGCGAATATCAGAATATCACTCGAGAAAATGCAGAGGCAAATGTGTCAAAAATCTGACTCGATTGCACTCAAACACAGTCGGACCTTGGTGATCTCCACCCAGAGGCTGATGATACGATCACCTATTGGGGTAAATGGATCTTCAAGAAAAATTTAGTGCTATGGTAAACTGTGAGACATTCAAGGCTAGACTACGTGGCATAGGTATCGTCAATGCGAAGGCCAATGACTATTTAGCACGACCACATTTATCTAAATGGCTAATGCTAAATCCAATCCCAGCCCATTGCTTGTCTATGTCCCTATTTCGATTACTGCAAATAGCTAAAATGAACGTAGAAAACGGCATCTTAAATGCATATCTTGAGGAAAATAATCTATAAAGCCAATATCTATAGGTTTCACACATCCATGCTACTGATCAAAGGTTTGCAAGTCATAAGTCCATAATATGAGAGCTCATAAGCAAGAGCATCTCGTAAACTGGACCAACCCTCATTTAATGAACTGTTGATCAAAAGTTAATGGTTTCATAAAAAAACTGAAGCAGGAACATGGTCTTCAAAAAAGGTCAATGGAGCCTCTTGCATCATATTTCCTCGTATGTCACGTATGAAATTCCTCCCTTATTGGGAATAAGATATTCTCATGTTAAGACTGACATACAAATTAAATGGTTTGTCAAGTGAATTCTCAAACATGAAAGACTAGTCACAGCATCCTTTATTCTACGGACTTAACGTCTAAGGATCCCGACCGAATAGAGATGACTAGACCTTCATAAAGATGTTACAATAAGATAAATACACTAAAGAGGCTTATAGCTATGGAAAACTACTAAGAGGGGATTATATATCCTCTCCAGCATGGATATTCATCTTCCAAGAAGATGTTTAGCCCTAAGTACACCTCAAAAGAAAATAGAATGCATGAGCAAGATCCTTAATCACTTCTGACAATAGGAAGCACTCATGTATGCCATGCCATGTATCATGACCTGAATATAACCCATGTTGTTATGTCACCAAGCAGATATTCAGTCAAAAATCTAGAGTGAAGAATACTAAACTAATTATATGAAATGGTAATCCTTAGTACTATAAAAAGAACTAAGAGATATATTTGTCTTATGTAACGGAGCAACTACCATGTCAGGGATACAACAGACTCGCAATTTCATGTCCGATATACGATGATCGAAAGTCGACATCTGGATCTGTTTATGTGCAATGAATGCTACTGTCACTAGAACAGACCTAATCCAAAAGCAAAATGGTGATAGCAAATTTCCACCATGGAAAGACAAAAATATATCGCGCCAAATCAGATGGCCTACGAAAGAAGCATTACATGGTACACAAAATTTGCTGAGACTCGGACGTAATCGCCATCAGATCCACTATTCTACTATACAAAACTGCAGATATACATGGCAGCCAATAAAGCCCTTGAAACTAGGGACCGAGCGTCATACACCAAAAATCATAAGCACATTTAGTGGCGATACACCTCATCCTCATTACCTCGAAAAAGAATAGATATAGTCGAGTCAAGAGAAGCACCAAACTCACACGCAGAATAATATTGGCAAAGACACCACAAAACATATACAAACCACTGGTGGAACCAATAAAAAGATCAAGCCCACCTTACTTATAGCCAATTGGCTTTAGAATACTGGAGCAAGCTTGATTAGATATATGTGCCTGACAAAGCCAGAATTGGTGATCTATCTGTACCATACACTTCCAAGGCAAAAACTTATCAAATTTTGACTAAAATCAATAAAATGCGATTATTTTACGATATACACATAAAAGTAGTAATTTAGTGTCTGTATGATACATCCTTTGACAGTGTAATGGAATGATAATTCATCAAAATATTTCAAGAGTTGAAATTACATCAAGGACATCGAATACATCACTTCCAAACAGATTAAACTCATAAAAATGCTCCCGACCATAGATCCATCATGAGGATGTAACGATCTTGATCCGACAAGATTAGGGTACCAATCAGCTTTCTTATAGTACGAGTCGATCTTAAAACATCACTATCAGTGTGAGACACCAGAGGAGAGTACAAGATAAACCTACGATAAAAGAAAAACAGCAGGAGGAAATGAGCGTCCAGAACCAACCTCATAGCTCCCCATTAAGAAAAGTCTAACCTTACATCTCAATAGACTGACTCGATGCTGCCCACGTGAGTGTTCTGGTTCTCCCTTGAACCTATTGCCGGCTGTTCACACCTTCAGAGAAGAGGATTGAATACAGTTTGAACTACACCACTATAAACTCCCGATCTCACACTACCATTCGAAATCCTGAAAGTTAAATAAGTTAGAGCTGAACAACATGTTCATTGTAGCAAACTGGATACACTAAAGAATGGAATACTATCATAACTCGGTGGTAGACAGAGCCAGCCCCATCATGATACAATCATAAGAAATCAAAGTCCAAACAGTCCATATGCCGAATAGGAGTAGCAGTGAATAATAGAAAGAAGTTTTTTATTGTAATAGAGTTTATTCACATCCGAGAAATAGCTCTATCCTACAGTGGGCATACTTATTCCCACACTTGCAATCGAAACTGATATACATAGCAAATATACATTATATGAATAGAACAGGATTTGATGAGTTCACACTTAACAATAATGATCAAGGAGGCGTCCAAGATAGAAGAAATTAATCAATATGATACAAACTAGCACACCAAGATATCGATATATTAGCATCGATTAGATATCACACCATATCAACCTACCTATTAACACTGAGATGGATTTTGGAAGCAAACTTAAAATATTTAATGATCGATACGTTCTAAAGCTATTCAATCCCAACAAGAGTAATAAATAGTCCACAATCGAAAAGATTTCGATGATGCTATGATAGAGATCAGGAACATATCCCATTACCCAAATAACCAGAATTAACCACTAACTCGGAACCACCACAAAATAAAAGGTTATTAAAATACTAAGGTCAACGATCATCATATTCGAACTATCTAAGTATACAATTGAATCAAATGAATGAGAATATCAAATATAGTCATCAAAATCGACAAATCATAGACTCACTCCACACGAATATTAGAACCTAAAGTTTATACTTTTATTGCCACATTAAAATAGTCTGTACCTAACTGATCAAAGAATTTTATGCCAATACAATATCAGAAGCCATCTATTCTGGAGCTCTAGACATGGATGCTTATCCAAGTAAAAAGATTGTCTTACTTTTGTAGACAATACTGCATTTCTTGGTCACCTGACCATTTCTCGTTCTTATGACTATTAAGGCAAAAGTTGATCCTTTTGATGGTCAACACTGTTGACCACTGATACTATTAGACTCATCTATCCAAGAGCTCATTGAGACTGGATGGCGAGCCCATAATTTACCATA